>ML106701.1:5618-21226 GCA_003697995.1 Taxidea taxus jeffersonii | reverse complement strand
TCCTGGCAACTCGTCGGTCCTGGGCGAACTAGGACAGCTGGTCCCCCTAGCTGTCGTAGAGGGATGTCAATGGGCTGTAGTGAGTTTGCATGAGGTGGGGTGTGGAAAAGAGATCGGGAAAAGCTTTGGCAAGAGTTTGTGTCTTCTTTGTAGAATGATTAGGAGGGGAGCAGGGTAGAGAAGAGCATCCTGGTAGGACCAGGAAATGGCTGAAGCAATAGCTTGGAGAGAAAGGGACAGCAAGCATATTATTAGAGATCGGGGTGCAGGGGGTTGGGGGAGGATGAAGTTGGAGGAGAGGAGGCTGAGGCCAGACTATGGAATTTGGACATCAGAGGCAGAGTTCATCTACAAGGTTACTCAGCAAGGGAGTATTACGCTCAATTTTACATTCGTAACGATCACTCTGCTTCAGAGAGTAGAATGGGGATTCACCGGAGGGGAGGAGTCTGGAGTGTGAGGGATCAGTTGGGATGAAGGTCTGAGCCAGGTGGGATCCGGAGACAGGAAGGATGAGGACAACAACAATCATATCTAAATGCCTATTGATGCCTTGATGTGTACCAGGCACTGCCATGAACTCTTTACATGTGTTCCCTCGTTTAACCCTGACAGTGAACTCTTGTCATCTGCTATTTTTATGCCCCTATGATAGATCAGGAAGTTCAGACTCAGGTTAAGTTAATTGAGTATAAAAAGTCACGCAAAGAGTAAAAGCAGAGCCAAGGTTGAAACTCTTGCCTTCTGACTTTAAATGGGTAAGTTAAAAAAAAAATATTCTTAAAGAATTTTATTTATTCATTTGACAGAGCACAAGCAGGGGGAGCGGCGGGCAGAGGGAGAGGGAGAAGCGGGCTCCTTGCTGAGCAGGCAGCCGGATGTGGGGCTCCATCCCAGGACCCTGGAATCATGACCCGAGCCGAAGGCAGAGGCTTAACCAACTTGAGCCACCCGGGCGCCCCTAAATAGGTCTGTTTAACAACGATGTTACCCGAAAGAAACGAAGTCCATGCGTATTTGCTCCTTCAGTTGAGTGACAAGTACTGAGCCCTCGCTCTGTGCCAGGCATACTTCTGGCTGGTGGGATATAGCTGTAAACAAAATAGACACAATTCCTGATTTGATGGATATTGCACTTGTGTGTGTGTGTGCACGCGCGTGTTAGGAAGGCAGGTAAACAGATGACTGACTGGCTTTGGGCGTCATTTTGAAGGAGAAGGGAAAGGGCTTGGCGATGTGGCAGTGACGAAGGGGAAGAGCCTATGAGACCCCCAGGTTTCTGGCTTCAGGGAATCTGCAGAGACAGGAGGCTCAGGAGGCAGGACAGGTTTAGGGGGAAGATGAGAGTCCAGTTTTGGACATGTTTGAGGTCTTTGGAATCAGAAGCTCTTAAGAGCAGTCATAGGGCAAATTGAGAGAGTCATTTAATCCTGGGGCCGTGGTTGAGGACTCAAGGAGAGGGTGCAGAGTGGGAGGAGGTCTGGGGTGGACACCTTGCAGACTGAACTACAGTCAGGGGTGCCGGCTCCAGAGAGGGAAAGGAAGGTCACAGGGAAGATGGGAAAACTGGAGAGAAAGAGGTCTAGCCCTCTGGGGGGGATGGATTTCCAGGACAGGAAGCCCCGGTATCTTCATGTTGCCACCTAGAGGTTCAGGAAAGGAGCAGAAAGAGATTGAGGAGCAAGGGGGGAGACATCCAGAATTTAGGAATTTATTTTATTTTATTTTTATTTTTGGAAGCAGGAGTCTCTAGCAGGGGACTCACGATCCTGGAGAAAGTGAAGGCAGTTGGGGGAACAAAGCTTTTGAGGACATGGAGGAGACTGGATCCAGAGTTAAGGAGGAGGGTCTTGAATGGGAGGGCACAGCCCTGAGACCCAAGGGGAGCCAGGGAGGGTGGGTAGGGATGCAGAGTAGCGTTTCCTGGGAAGCAGGTGGCAAGGTGGTTTTGGAGATAGAAGGATCCAGGGTGGGGCTGGGAGGCATCCACAGAGGGCTGAAGGTTTGGCATTCACATGTAGGGGACGGGAGGGATTTCACCGGGGACCATCTCAAAACTTATCATTTCCCTCTCCCAGTCTTTCAAAGAACTCTGCCTGGGAATTAAAACATGAACTTTTGCAAACATGAAACCTAATTCAGGTCGCTGATGCCACTTGTGGGAATCACAGTGGGACAGGCATGGAGGGGCGTCTCTGGGGAAATGGGGGGTGACCCCCATATGCAGACCCTGAAACGCACAGAGACAATGGCTGGTTTGTTCTCATCAAGCACGCCGGAGTCTGTCCCACAGTCGCTATTTATTTTATAAATAGCCACCCGGAGGGTGAGCTGCCCTTCTCCTCACTCTCTGCTTTGCTGCAGAAAGAAATCTGTAGGTGGTTTTGTTCTGCCCAGCTGGTCTTCGCCTCTCAAAATCTTCATTTTGAGAAGAAAATGCATGAATGTGACCTTGGTGTGTATGAGACAAATGCCGTGCTGCAAGAGGAGCGGGGCTCAGATGGTCCAGTCCCATCTTGGAGGTTGGGGCCCTCCCCACATCATGCGCCTCAAGACTCAGTGTCCTACTGAAGTCCTATACAAAGTTTCTCGGTGGGTGGCACTTCCTGGGGCTGCGTGATTGGCCGGGAGGGCTCCCTCAGCCAATATTCTGTCATCACTGGTGTTGGCAGGCTCTCCTAGGGGACACTCGAGAAACTTCGATAGAACTATTTCTCTCCGGCAACAGCCCACTGTTTCCATGGTTTGACAATACTAACCAGATGTCAGCCGGCAAAGGACAGGCCTGCCCCAGGGAGAGAAGGCCCGCACGCACTTGTGTCCAACCTGGGCAAGTTAGATGGCCTTGCTAGGCCTCTGTTCTCTAGTCTTTGAAATGAAATAACCCTGCGAGCCCCACTTACCTTCCAGTGTTGTGAGAACGCATATTTACAGAACTTTGCAAAATTTTGAGTTTGTTTTTTTTTAAGATTTTATTTATTTATCTGAGAGAGACAGTACAGGGGGGAGAGGGAGAGGATTGCAGGGCTTGATCATGAGGCTTGAGGGGCCTGGATCATGACCTGAACCGAAGTCAGACGCCTAACCAACTGAGCCACCCAGGTGCCCCTAAATTTTGAGTTTTTAAAGTGAATAATAGTAAAGAACTTTGGCGTATGTATTTTATCATAAACAAAGCAGAGCTTAAAACGTAATGATATTAATTTTGCCTGAGTCTCATACACTCTCATTTGCCATTCTTGGAGATCTGCTCGTTTAAGTAAACAGCACTTGCACCTGATCGTTAAAAGAACATTTTTAAAAATACTACTAAAACATTTTTTTAAATCACACGTCATGATAGCACAGACTGCTGTGTGGGAAAATTGGACACAAAATAACCATTGGTTCATTAATTTATTTCCATAATACTTAATATATCCAGGTTCTCTTCTGTTTTCTTAACAAAAGTGGGGTCAAAACATGCATGTTTTATAATCTGCTTTTAGCATATTTATTATTTAATGTATCAATTAATATATCAGGAACATATTTCAGGAGAAAAGATTCTTCTATAGCATCACCTCAGGCTCTCAGCTGCAACTCTTGATCTCGGGGTTGTGAGTTTGAGCCCCACGTTGGGGGTGTAGATTACTGAAAATATAAAAATCTTTAAAAAAATCTTTAAAATTGTTACATATTAGGGATACCTCGCTGGCTCAGTTGCTTGAGTGTCAGACTCTTGATTTCGGCTCAGCTCATGATCTCGGGGTCGTGAGACCGAGCCCCATGTCAGGTTCCACACTGGGAGTGGAGCCTGCTTAAGATTCTCTCTCTCCCTCGCACTCTGTCCTCCTCCCCTCCCGCTCATGCACCAAGCTTTCTCTCGCTCTTAAAAAAACAAACAAAAAAAATTGTTACATAGTATTCTACTGTTTTAGCAACCTGCTGCTGTCAGATATTGATGTCGTTTCTGTCTGTTTTCAATCACTAACAACATTGCATGGATGTTTGGGTTGCTAAATGTTTGTGCTCATTCTTATTTCCTAATCACAGATTCCAAGAGGTGAAATGATGTAACGTGTGAATGTTTCACCTGGGGTCGGATTAGAAATGATGGCTTTTGTCTCTTGTGGCATTGGGTTTTAGTCCTACCTAGTTGTGTAGATTAAACTTGATCAAAGGGGCATGTACCATGGGCCGGAGCTCAGTGGTTTCCGCTCCTGTGGTCAGGTGAGGTATCCTCTTGACCTTGCTGTACAACATAGCATGGTGGATTAGTTCTTGACAGAGAACTTAACTTACCTTTTTTGAACAGGTAATGAACTCACACGGGTCAATATTCCAAACACGTGGAAAGGTATAGTCACCATTTTCTCCCCTGTCCCTGTCCCAGTAATCCAGAGTCCCTCGGTGTAGGTAGGTGACAAGGTGGTTCTGCTTTGCCTGGGACTTTCTGGTTTAGGACTGAGAGTCCCTAGCAAGCTGGTTGGTCGTCTTATGTCACAGGCAAACAGCATCATGAGTCTTTCTGTGTTCCTCTGGAGATAATAGGACAAGAGTGATATTAGTATTTTATTCTATTTAAAAAATTTTATTCATTTGAGAGAGAGAGAGAGAGAGTGAGAGAGAGGGCGGGGGGAGAGGGAGAAAGAATCTGAAGCAGACTCCGCACTGAGCATAGAGCCCGATGTGGGGCTCGATCCCACAACCTCAAGATCATGACCTGAGCTGAAACCAAGAGTCAGACGCTTAACCGACTGAGCCACACAGGCACCCTGCATTTGTATTTTGAAGATCATCACAGGTGACAAAAGAAAGACCTTGTAAAAAACGATTGCATGACTTCCAGGGGAAGGGAGAACCCATTATAACCTAGAGGCCCAAATCTTACCATCCGGCAGTTGTTTCTAAGTGGTTTTCCAGCTCTGGAATTGCTGTCCCTCTGTAGAAGAAATCTCCCTGTGCGCCTTGGGAAAAAGACTCACGTAAACATAACCATCTGTGGCCCCGTTTTCCATAGCTGTGGTTGACCTAGACTCCATTATCCTTTTGTTTATAATTTTTTTTTGTGGAGTTAAAAAAAGCATGTGTGTACTAGGGGTTTGGATTTTATAAATATGCTATTTGCCAAGTTATCTTTTAGATTTTCCTCTGTGAATGTAACTGATTCGGGAAAGCCCACATTCAGAGAAAGCATAACACTGTCCTTATCAAGTGTGAACAGAGAAAGACATCGGAAGGCCTTTTCCAGGCTAAAAATAGACCCAGAACTCGGTGTATTTTAGCTTCAGGACTTTTCACAAACTGTCTGGCAAACCAGCACATGATTATTTTATGAATAAGGCACCAACGTTCCTTTTAAATGTTCTAGCTTCAGGCTGTTTTACTTTTCGTGCAAAAAAAAAAGATGAATTATTTATCAAAATGGGCATGAATATCATACAATAATACTCTCATTTCTAGTGGGGAGTCAAACGAGCTGCAGCTGGTGCCATGTCAGCTCCCCAGGAGAGGGGGTGGGGAGCAAGAGGAGGACGACGGGGCTGCAGCCCTCGGGAGGGACGTCCCACGTTCTGTGGGACGATGGTCAGGTCTCCCCCATCACACATGTTCTCTCCTTTCCTTCCCTGTCTCCCTGTTCTGTCCCTTCTCCCCGCTTCCCTCCCTCTCTTCTTCCTTCCCTTCCTTCTGTCCTAACCTCCCTCCTTCCTGTCTGACCTCCTCCCACCCTCCCTCTGTCACTCTGGCAAATTTCAGAAAGCAGGAGCCCCTTTCTGAACTTGAACGTGGGCAGAAGCTGTTTTATGGAGCTATTTGTACACACCTCATCTCCCTGACTAAGCCTCAGTTTCCCCATCGGTGACAGGGGGCGATCACTGTAGCTTCTCCCTAGGCCCGTGGCCAGGATGAAATGAGACAACTGGTAAGTGCCAGGCACGGAGGAAGCAGTGATGACAGCGTCCGCCGTTACCAAAGCTGCCCACCGGGACCACGCGGAGTGAGGCGGGCACATGGCTGGGGAGGACAGGAGCAGCACGGGAGCTGACGTGCAGAGGTTGGGTTGGGTGACCAACTTTCCTTGGTTTGTCTGGGACTAACTGGACTTTATTTAAAAAAATTTTTTTAAAAGATTTTATTTATTTATCTGACAGAGAGATAGCACAAGTAGGCAGAGCAGCAGGCAGAGGGAGAGAGAGAAGCAGGCTCTCTGCTAAGCAGGGAGCTCGATGCGGGGCTCGATCCCAGGACCCTGGAATTATGACCCGAGCCGAAGGCAGCCACTTAACCAGCTGAGCCACCCAGGCGCCCCTATTTTTTTTTTTTTTAGTTTTAATTCCTTCCTTCCCTCCCTCCCTCCGTTGCTTCCTTCCTTCCTTCCTTTCCTTTCTCCCTCCCCTCCTTCCTTCCTTCACTCTTTCTTTCTTTCTCCTTCCTTCCGTGAGAGAGAGAAGCAGGGGAAGGGCAGAGGGAGAGGAAGAGAGAGAACTGAGCAGGCTCCATACCCAGCACAGAGCCCAATGAGGGGCTCCATCTCATAGCCCTGAGACCATGACCTGAGCCAAAATCAAGAGTTGGATACTCAATGGACTGAGCCACCCAGCTACCCCTAGATTGACTTTAAAATGCAAAGTCCTGCATGCTGGGGGCCCTCTCAGAGGCAGGCATGGGAGAGCCGCTCACCCTCCTGAGGTGGGTTGGGTGCCCACTTTTCTTCTCCTGTCTTCTCGCGTGGGGACTGTCACCAGGCTGGAGCTGCAGCACGCATGTGTTATCTGTTCTCCTGGTGACCTGCCTCCCGGTTTCAAGGACACTAACTGACTTGCCCTACAGAAGGGAAGGGGAGTGCCACCTTATGGCCACTTGGTGGTGGGGTACTGTGACACGGTGGCTGTGAAGCCAGTCCCCCCCCGCCCCCGCCCCCAGCGGGGTTACTGCAAGCTTCCAGCCCACCCAGGAGAAGGGGGGAGGAACCTAGGCAAGGGTGTTACCGTGAGAGAAGCACAATTCCTCTGATTGCACGGGTGATAGAAATGTGTATACAAGAGCCCGTTGTCAAGTACGATTTGAACATGACATCTACATCCACATGACATCTAGCATTCCAGGAGCATGTTTGACACCAGTGACTGAGGCCTGTGCAGAAGGCATTTCGAACAGGGTTCCAGAAGCTTCTCCCACTAAGCCAGCATTGCTCTCTTCGGGCACTCAGATATTCACGGTGCCAGGGAGGCTCACGGGACATTTCTAAACGAGTAGCAGACAATCTGGAGAGAGTCTCAGCCGTGATTAGGAGTGGGATAGACCGAGCTGGGGATCGGGTTCTGCCCCTTGGTGCCAGCTGGCGTGGCTTCAGTCCTCAGACCGCTCAGGGCTTCTCGCCCCAGGGACACTGCAGACCGCAGAGGTGGAGGACTGAAAGAGACCGTGTGTGAGACGAGTCTGGAACACAGTGGGCGCTCCGTAACTACTAGTTTCCTGTCCAAACTTCTCTAGCCACAATTGTCCAGTATGCTTGAAGCCTGTTATCCTCTCTCCCTGACCCCTTTCTCTCAGGTCTGGAAACTTTATTCACTAGTGATTAGATTAGTGGCCAATAGGTCTTGTCTGCAAATCAGAAAGGCTTTCATTGAGGCCAAAGGCCACGAGTCACAGGCTTCCTCACTCTCTGCGGTGCCCAGCTCCTCGCAGGAGCACGCTCACGGAATCCGTGGCTGTGGAAAGAAGCCTCCCGGATGAGCTCTGCTGACAGAATGAGGAGAAATGCAAGACTGGCCGTCTCCTGGGTTTCTGGCGAGTTGCCTTGGGCCTCCTTCAGTCCTTTGCTGTGCGCGCCCCTTGGGAAGACGGCTGGCCAGCTGCTTCTCCAAATGGGAGTAGATCTCTCTCCCCAAGGCCTGCAGGGGACCCCTCCCCAGGCCAGGCCTTTCTCCCACTGCCCAGGCACATGGGTGCCTCTCAAGTCCCTAAATTGAGAAACTGAGCTGAGCCCCAGCTTCAGCATCTGTAAAACAGGACAACAGATGCTTATTTACCCCCGGGGGATTGGAGGCGAGGTGTGGTTATGCGTGTAAAGCTCAATTGAACAGTGGCCATCATCTTCAACTTCTTTCCCCTCATTAAGTCTTTCCTTAAAAATTATTTTCACTAAAGAGCCTTGGCGGGTGGGGTGTGAGGTAGAGCTGGGAGGAGCTCAGCCGTGAGGTTCCGGAGCCCGCTTTTCACGTTTTCCTCACCCACACTCTGAGGTTCGATCTCTGGTCACCTGTGTAAGCAGTTTCCCAAAGTTACATGGAAAAGAAGGATTGTCGTTATCAGTTTTAGGCAACAAATGGGTTAAAATATATATTTTATATATTTTTACATGTATTCACATGTATTTTATTGTGATATTGTGTTTTATTTCACATGTATTTTATATGTGATAAGTAATCCACATCTACATATGTATATATATACACACACATATACACATACATATTCATAATGCTATCTTATTACATGTGAAAGAACAAAATTAATACATTTTTTTTTAGAGACCAGAATATTCTAGTAAGGAGAAGAAGAAAATAGAAATGCCCCATGAGCGCACGTGTAGAGGTCGTTACTGTTAATACGTTGGGGTATTTTCCTTCCAGTCTTTTTTCTCTCCTGCTCTTAGAAGAAGATGTTAGCTGTTCTCAGCCAGAGAACGGAGACTGTCTGTCTTCGGAAGGGTTAGGTGACTTGTCTGAGACCCACTTGCTCTTGGCTGACAGGTAAATAGGTGAGACATGTTCAAAGCTTGTTTCTGCTCTGAATTCGAAGGTGGTATACACGTTTATTAACTAAGGTAACTAGTTGTGCTTCTCAGCTCCTGCCCCTGGAGGTGTCCCCAGCAGCGAATCAGAAACTCTCCCCCTTGGCCATTGGTGTGCCTTGAAGGTCGGGAAAACAATTTACAGTTAAATATTTTCTACCACATCGATATTCCTTCTTCATTGCTGTAATATTAATAATTAACATTTCTCAGATATTATGCTAAACACGAATACTTTAGTCCTTGCAATATGCTCATGAGGTAGGTTTTCTTATTATCCCTGTAGTACAGGTTGGGAGGCTTGGCAGTTTTAAGCAAGGTCACACAACTAGTGAACGGTGTGCTGGAATTAAATGACTTCTCTTGGGTTAGCTATGAATAAATAAATAAGTATAGGCATGCATGTATATATAAATTATGTGTATAAAAGTCTCTAGGGGCGCCTGGGTGGCTCAGTGGGTTAAAGCCTCTGCCTTCGGCTCGGGTCCTGGGTCCTGGGATCGAGCCCCACATCGGGCTCTCTGCTCAGCGGGGAGCCTGCTTCCCTTCCTCTCTCTCTGCCTGCTTCTCTACCTGCTTGTGATCTCTGTCTGTCAAATAAATAAATAAAATCTTTAAAAAAAAGTCTCTATCATACTCTCTATCATCTATTATTTGATCTGAGTTTTTTTTTTTAAGATTTTATTTATTTGAGAGAAAAAGAGAGAATGTGTGCACATGAACAGGGAGCCCCATGCGGGACTCGATCCCAGGACCCTGGGATAGCTGAAGATAGATGCTTAACCGACTGAGCCACCCAGGCACCCTTGAGCTGAGTGGTTTCTGAAGAATTTCCATGTCCTAAGGGAGCATTTGTCGTTTTTGGCCGCCCTGCATCCAGATGTCCTTATTTTGGAGGGTGCCCCCAGCGTTGTGAGTCATGGTGGGAGAGGACCCCACCTCTCTCGTGGAAGCTGAAAGGGGTGGGCTATGCCCTCTCCAGTTCTGGGCACAGCTAGGACGATGACGTGTGGCTTAGGTAAATCAGTCAGATGCTCCAGCCCACAGCTTGGAACGTCCAAGCAATGATACAACTCGAGGGCAGTTTCAAAGTCACTTTTGCAGCAGTGGTAATGGCAGTGGCATCTCCGGTCCAGGGACAAAGGAGACAGCAGTTGTGGCGGTGCTGGCAGAGCATCTGCTGCTGAGTAGCTTGCTACCTGGATCCTTCCTGGGGTCTGACTTTGACTCCCACATTAGCAGCCCCGCTGGACTCACTTCTCTCTTGCCTGCCCCGTTAGAATGAAAGTTGCAGCCTCTGCAGCATCCGCTTCGTCCCTTGCTCCTTTCTTAAGAACCTTCCCTCTCCTTTGATTTTTCTTGGGGGGCTGCCCCAACCTCAGCTCCAAGGGAGCTCTAGTCCAGCCAGTGCACGGCATTCCCCCGGTGGGTGCTAAGTCATGAAGGACCAGTCAGACCGAGAGGAGAGCTTGTACGGCATGGGTGGAAGAAGGCTTTCTCGTTCTTCTTTCTTCTCTGCTGTATGTGGACAAGTGAACATGCCACCTTGATCGCCACTGGAGCGATCTTGTGACCAGAAGACCCCCTTCCTGGGGTTGAAGCCGAAGCTGTGGGCAGCGGGGCAGGTGGGATGGAAAGGTCCAGGGTCCTTGAGGTCATGTAGCTGCTGGAGCATCCCCTCCTGGGACTTCCTTTATGTGAGAGAAGAGACTTCCTTTTCATTTAAATCAGTTCAAACGAAGTTTCTGTTTTGCCTAGCGGAAAGTATCCTAACTGGTTTGGTGCTGCTGCTTTTTTTTTCCAGATGAGATTCTCTAAGCTCAGGCTTTCTCAGACGACTTCTTAGTGTCAGAATGTTTTGATTTCTTCTTGCTTTCCAGTCTAATAAAATTGAAGGACCTCAAAGAGCTTTGTTATGTACGTTATACTTACTGATGTTTACTGCATTAGAAATAAAAAAAAATTGTTTTAAGTTTATTTGATGTTAAGTCATCTCTATCCCCCAAGGTGGGGCTCAAACTCATGGCCCTGAGATCAAGAGTCATCTGCTCTACTGACTGAGCCAGCCGGATGCTGCATTAGAACTTTAAAATGGAGAGAACTGGGGTATCTGGGTGGCTTAGTCAGTTAAGCATCTGACTCTTGGCTTTGGCTCAGGTCATGATCTCAGGATCATGAGATCGAGCCCTGCAGTCGGCTTGATATTTTCTCCCTCTCCCTCTGCCCCTCCCCTCTAAAATAAATGAATCTTAAAAAAATTAAATGAAGAAGATTTGAAAATACTTATTAATTCATTTAAAAACAAAATTACAAATACATTAACATGTTAATGTCAGTAGCATTGTTATGAAAAATAACTTTTTCATATGGCATTGTTTAACTTTTTTTTTTTTTTTAAAGATTTTATTTATTTATTTGACAGAGAGAGTGAGCACAGGCAGAGAGAGTGGCAGGCAGAGGCAGAGGGAGAAGCAGGCCCCCCGCTAAGCAAGGAACCCGATATGGGACTCGATCCCAGGACGCTGAGATCATGACCTGAGCCGAAGGCAGCTGCTCAACCAACTGAGCCACCCAGGCGTCCCTGTTTAACTTTTTATTTGCAAATCTCTTTAATGTCTGGCTTAATAGAAGGTAGCTGGATTTTCATATTTGCTTTTGCTTTCAATCTGTTGCAGCTTGTTGTTTTGGTTGAAGAACCTGAAGAAAATCCAGCCTTATTCAGATATGTGGACAGAAAAGGGTAGAGAATTTTAACAGCCTTTTCATTGGGACATTCTTTGATACTACAGCAAAACTTGCAACTGGTAGTTTCTTTTTTTGAGAGACAGAGGGAGAATAAGTGAGCAGGAGCAGGGGGAAGGGGCAGAGGGAGAGAGGAGAGAGACTTGTAAGCAGGCTCCATGCTGAGCGTGGAGCCCAACGTGGGGCTGATCTCATGACCTTGAGCTCCGGACCTGAGCCCAACCTGAGTCAGATGCTTAACTGAGTTACCCAGGCACCTGACAACTGGTAGCTTCTGCAGCAACGTGAAATCTAAAACCATGACAATGAACTTCCCTTTGTTTCATCCAAATTCATTTGTTTACCTTGCACTTTGAATGGATTTGTTACCCCAACATGATTTTGTAACATTGCACATTGACCATTTATTTATTTATTTAATTTTTTAAAAAGATTTTTTAATTTATTTGACACAGAGAGACATAACGAGAGAGGGAACAGAAGCAGTGGGAGAGGGAGAGGGAGAGGGAGAAGGAGGTGTCCCGCTGAGCAGGAAGCCTGATTTGGGGCTCGATCCCAGGACCCTGTGATCATGACCTGAGCCTCAGGCAGACGCTTACGAGGACTGAGCCACCCAGGCGCCCCTTACACATTGGCCATTTAGAAAAATTGGTGTGTTGATTTATGCAGATCTTTTAAAGGCTGACATATTTCATTATATAATATCTAAATCAGAAAGCTAATCAGAAAAGTCTTGAAGGATTGGGAAGCAGTCTAGCTCTGCAGAAAGCATCCTAATTGACAAGTTTTCTCGGAATCCAAATTTCCCTGGAAGGTTTGAATTTTATTGTTGGCTATAATACTGTTGGTTGTTATCCCTGAAGTGACAGGTTCATCTTGTTCCTTTTTAAGAAAATGCCTGCCCGAGACTGGGTCTGAAGTTTGTCAAGCCCTCTGTTGATTGAAAATGGTTTTCTGTGAAAAAAAAAAAAAAAAAAAGTGGCCTTTTCAGTTTGCAACTCTCAGAACTGCACGTGCACTTTTTCTTAAGACAATCATCATATTCAGTGTGAAGTGATTTATTCATACTTCCCATTTCCCCACATGGAATATTAAAATGTTCTGTCCTCAAGGGTCAACATTTAATACTTTCATGGCCATATCAAGGATATTCTAAAGTGAAACTGACTCTCTCCCTTTTTTTTAAGTGGGCAGGTTGTAAAGAATACAATTACCGTGAGTATAGTTAGTTTGTCATGGTACATGATGAGACACCATCAGTTTTCTTTTAAGTATTTATTTTGATTTTGGTTAGATGACACAGTGTTATGGGAATTTCAGGTGTACAATATAGAGTTTTAACACTTCCCTACATCACCCGTGCTCATCACCACCAGTGCCCTCCTTCATCCCCATCGCCTGTTCTGCCCCTCCCCCCACCCCTCTCCCCTCTGGTCACCATCAGTTTGTTCTGTGTAGTTAAGGGTCGGTTTCTTGACTTGTTTCTCTCTCTTTCTCTTCCCTTTGTTTTGTTTCTTCAATTTCACCTGAGTGAAATCACATGGTATTTGTATTTCTTGCCTGACTGACTTTGCTTTTTAGTACAATACACCCTAGCTCCATCCATGTCCTTGAAAATGGCAAGATTTCATTCTTTATGGTCAAATAATATTCCATTATATATCTATATACCTATACCATGTCTTCTTTATCCATTCATCAGTTGATGGACACTTGGATTGCTTCCGTGTCTTGGCTATTATAGATAATGCTGCTAGAAACGTTGGGGCGCATGTATTTTGAATTAGTGTATTCTTTGGGTAAATACGCAATTGTGTGGCTGTTGGACTGTAAGGTGGTTCTATTGTTAACTTTCTGAGGGACTTCCACACTGTTTTTCATGGGCTGCACCTGTTTGCATTCCCACCAATGGTGCCTGAGGGTTCCTTTTTCTCCACATCCTCACCGACACCGACACGACACTCATTTCTCGTGTTGTTGATTTTAGCCATTCTGACAGGTGTGAGGTGATCTCTCTTGTAGTTTTGATCTGCATTTCCCCGGTAAGTGATGATGAGCATCTTTTCATGTGTCTGTTGGCCATCTGGATGTCCTCTTTGGAGAGATAAGACGTCATCAGTTTCCATCATCATTGCTTTTGTACCATTAGTGCAAATGTTCACTCAGTGAAAACATCAGATAACATTTCAGTATTATAATGGCATTAGTTTTCATTTCAAAAATTCTTTGGAAGGGTCTCAGAGATGCCAGAAGTCCATAGACCACACTTCTAGAACCTCTGCTGTAGCTTACAGTTGATTCGAGAAGCAACCCAACATGCTTCCAATAAACTCCCAGAGTTGGTTTCTGTTGATGTCACAAGTGTTCCATGTTAAAAACATCACTGTTTATGGATAGTTGAATCTAAATGTGTACGGAACTCTTAATTTAGAGTTATAAATAAGTCCCTCGTTATGATGACTTGCACAGCAAATAATCAGGAAGAATGAAAGATTCTAAAGTTTCACTTTACTAAAAAACCTAACATTTGTGCTTTTTGCATTCTTGGTGTTGAGTCCGTGTTGAATAATCAAGTCTATGTAGGTCCAGGAATTGTGGCAGAAGAATGATAAGGGTATTAATACTCTCTCCTTTCATATGAGTGCTTCAAATGACCTTACTGAGCTAAGTATTATTGTTCTTATTTTAGACATTAAAAATAACTGGGATTTAATGGTTAAGTACCTTGCCCAAGGCCACTCAGTGGTCAAACCTCTCATCCTGGCTGAGAGACTCCAAAGCCCAGGACCTCTTTGCTCCACTACACAGGAATTTCTGATAAGGATGCAAATATGAGCCTGTGACGTCTGAGGTTTATGCCTTTGAAGGCAGTGTTGCAGTCATGGACGTCCGAGGTAGTTCTTTAGGGAACTTCTTTTACAAGTTCTATCATGGTGATATGATAATACTGGCCTTCTACCAAAGCAACATTTCTGACATACCATAAAGTGACATTTTAGAGTCGGAAGAGACTCTGTCCAAATTTATCACCGCTGGGGCATGCCAGAATGCTCAACACGCATTTTTAAATAGCATTCCCTGGGTGATAACCTGGTTATTGTTCATCCCACTGAATTAAAGTGAATCACATACAGTGCCAGGCATCTTCTTGGATGGCTTGAATAATCTTTGCTTCCTCATAATCATACCCTTGTGTATGTAATCCCCACCCCCACCCCCCGAGTGTGGACAAGATCTGTAACTTGCCTCTAACCAACAGGATATAGCAGAGGTGTTGGGATGTCATTTCTATGGTAAGTTTCATAAGATAGTGACCTCTGCCCCACTAGCGGACTCTCTGTAAGTTTCCATGCTTGTACATTTTAATGAAGTAAGCTGCCATATTGGAAGGGCCCCCGCGGTAGGGAACTGAGGGCAGCCTCTGGCCATCAGTCAGTGTGGCACTGAGGCTGTCAGTCCAATGGCCTGTGAAGAGTTGAATCTGGCCAACAACCATGATTGAACTTGGAAGCAGGTGCTTCCCCAGTTGAACCTTCAGATAAGCCCCCAGCACCTGCTAACACCTGAGTATACTCGTGTAAGTGATCCTAAAACAGCAGACTCAGCTAAGCTATGCCTGATTCCTGACCCACACAAACTGTGATATAATATATGTGTGTGGGTTTGAGGTAATTTGTTAGGCAGCAACAGCTAACGGATACACGGTAGTATCTTTTTTTTTTTTTTTTAAGATTTTATTTATTTATTTGACAGAGATCACAAGTAGGCAGAGAGAAGAGAGAGAGGAGGAAGCTCCCTGCTGAGCAGAGAGCCCAATGTGGGGCTCGATCCCAGGAGTCTGGGATCATGACCTGAGCTGAAGGCAGACCCTAACCCACTGAGCCACCCAGGTGCCCCACACGGTAGTATCTTTATCTGTCTCTTTCTCTAGCACCATCAGGAGAGAGCTGTTTAAGGTCAGTGAGTTCTTGACATGTGTTTTAACCTGTTCAACCACCACTGGAGAGTTCCCTGCCAAGATAATCTTCAAAGTGAAAGGAGGAGGGTCCTCAGTGTAGTTCCTAATGCTCCAGGAAAGCCCTGTGTG
>ML106700.1:39989-55694 GCA_003697995.1 Taxidea taxus jeffersonii | reverse complement strand
CTTACCCCATACCCAGATGCTTCCTGTCCCTCACAGTGATGCTTGTGACCTATCAGCAGAAAGCATCCCATGGCTATTGGGCCCACAGTGACTTAGCCCCATGACAAGGCTGGAGAAGCCTCCACAACCACTCCTTCACCTCACAAGGTCACCTCTTCTGCACCTTATCTCCAGCCTGCTCACCCCAGTATCCTCCTAGTGCCTCCCCATCTCTCTGGCTGCCTGCTTCCCACCTTAGTTCTGGGGCTTGTCTCGGTACCTCTAATCTATACCACATATGGCCATTTAGGACCTTTCTAAAACCAGATCTACGTGGATCCTACCTCTCCAAGACCCTGCAAGGACTCAAGGAGGGTACTCTGGCTGGCCCCAGGGAGCCATCCATCCCACATATTTTTTTTTAACTTTTATTTAACTGAATTTGTTGCCAACATTCAAAGATCTTCAGATTTCAAGTAAAGCCAGATTTCCAGCTTCTTTTTAAAAAGTTTACAGGTCTGGCAATGCTGGGTCCATAACTCAGCATGAATAGCAGCGGCTGGGCAAAAGGAGTTCCCTCTGGGCAGGCTATGCTCTTCCCACTCAACACCATCCAGACCACCCCAAGATGCTGCAGCCAGCACATCAGCCACCTGGTGTCACTGCTCAGAAATGCTGTACTTTCTCTTACACCTGCTGGATTCACCCACTTTCATTTCCCATCAGCCCCAGCAGATGTCTGTGTTTGTGACTCCTAATGCTTAAGCCTAGAGGCATCCCAGAGGCTTGCTTCAGCCTCTCTGCCTTCCTGGGATGCCTTTCTCTCCAGGCGTTTCCCCCTTTGACTCTTTAGCCTTTAGGATTCCCCTGGGGGCACACTGTGGACTGCTAGAATCCCCTGATTGTCCCTTAATCACTAAACATACTTCAATGTATTATAATTATCTATGATTTTGTTTCCAATCCTTCCTTTTACTAAGAGGACTCCTAAGGGCAGTGGTCTTATTTTTTTAATTCTCAGCATCTCACCCAGAATGGGCTTTCAGTTATTTATAGAATTGTCATTGGAAGAATGTAGCAGGTGCTCAAGGATGAAGGGGAAAAAATAAATGCATGAGACAGAGAATAAACAAGTGGTTGCCAGAGAGGAGGGGGTGGGAGATGGGCCAAATGGGTGAAGGAAAGTGGGAGGTACATACTTCTAGTTATGGAATGAATAAGTCACTGGATAAAAGGTACAGCACAGGGAATATAGTCAATGATACTGTAATAGCATCGTATGGTGGCAGATGGTGGCCACATTTATTGTGGTGAGCACAGCACAACATATAGACTTGTTCAATCACTCTATCGTACACCTGAAACTAACATAACATTGGGGCAACTATGATTTTTTAACAAAAACTTAAAAATGAGTGAATAAATGAACAAGGAGTAACTTGTAAAGCCTTTCCTTCTATTCCTGATGTGCACTTGAAGTCACTGGGAACAGGTACTTCCTAGATGCATACTGTTACCTGAGCAAATTAATCTCTGTGCTTCAGTTTTCCCATCTGTAAAATGGGGGGATAGTCATTATATACTTCACAGGGTGGCTGTTCACTCACGCAGTAAACGAGAGAATGTGTGGCAAGTGTTAAAAGTGCCTGGCCCAGAAGCTCTCCTGACAATTTATCTCTTACTGTTTTTCTCCTCCTATGAAATGGGGTGTCCTCACGCTGGTCAAGCCTGTGGGAGATAGACAGCATGGCAGACAGACAGGGCCCTCTGGTCTACATCAGCTTCCAGGCTGCTGGCATCCACTCTGTGCTCTGCTGGCAACCAATGGAGATTTGGATTTCATTGACCTGGGCTGTGGTCTGGGCCTCTGTGTGTTTTCACTTATTTTTTATTTTATTTGTGTTTGTTTGTTTGTTTGTTTTTACATCTATTTTTACAGTTTCCCATATGAGTCTAATGATGAGCTAGGCCTGAGAATGAGGGAAGGTAAGCAGTCTGAGGGGCTAGGGAGACCTGCAGGAGAGAGCACCCTCATTAGCCTGAAGCTGAGCACTAAAGAAACTGGCTTAGGGTGGGGAAAGGGGGGGCTGGAGTTGGGGGATGGGGGCCAGAGGGCTGTCCTGTCAGAAGAGCATTTGCAGAGAGAATGTGATGAGTGTGGGGAACTGAGAAAGGCTTAGGATGGCCAGAGGACAGGGCAGAGGGGAGGGACTGGAAAGAAGGCCTTATTTGGCCTAAGGACGCTGAACTTCATCCTGAGGATGTTGGGGATGTTCAGAGGGTGCAGACAGGATCACACTTGCATTTTGTGAAGCTGGAGGCAAAGGAGCCTAGCTGAGAGGATGTCTCCAGAAAGGAACATGGTCCTAAATCAAGGCTATGGCCGTGGTGATGGAGAATGGGGAACAGGAATGGTGGCAAATGGAAGAGAGGGGAGACAAGGATGCAGCCTAGAAGGAGAGGGGAGTCTAGTGGGTTTGCATTTAAGTGGCTGGGGAGATGGTGGGCCTGGGCAAAAGAGTTTTCCAAGCTGCAGGCAAGCCTGGTGCCGAGCACTACTAAATTTGAGACTCCCTAGGCTTTCCACATGGAGATGCTGGGTGGGTCTGTGGCTCAGAAGGGCACTTGAGCTGGAGCCTCAGGAGCCCAAGATTGGGAGGTGGACAAAATCCAGTGGGGAGAAGGTGAGCAGGAGTCTGGGAAGGATGTGAGAGAGAAGGAAGGGGACAATGGAGGAAGAAGAGGGGGCCAGGAGGAGATAGAAGTGAGCAGATACTACCAGGTAGAGATGGCGACAGACGGGTGAGTCTGAGCAAAAAAGAGGCAGGTGGGCTGATCAAAGCAGAGGCTGTGGGGGCAGGAAGCTGCAGTTAGGGGCCACTGAAGGGTGGATGCCAGGTATCTCCTGAGATGGGCCCCAGACCACATTCTTCCTTCTCTTCCTAAACAACTTAATTACAAATCAAGGTAGACCCTTGACCAAAGACAACATGGATCCCAGTAGGGGATGCTGATTCCCAGGAAGCAGAAAGGAAAACTTATACTTTATAAAAGCAAATAACAATAATGCTAAAGCTAGATTTTTCAAAACACCCTTAAGCCCCGTCTGATTCTTTTGACTAGTTCATGACCATGTGATTGGTGTACCTTAAGAATAGGAGAAAAGATATGCCTGTGCTTTGTATTTTGGGGAGTCCAGATGAAAGAATGGAAGACTTTGTGTCACCTTCCACGTACTCTTAAGGTAGAAACCGTTATGTTCATCTCTTAGTCTTGTCTCTGCAGTATAAGCCAGCATGGGTATGCAGCGGTGCTAAGTTGACATAAGTGCCACGAATGAGTAAAGGAAGCACAGCAGCTATTTTGGACTTAGAGCAAATAGCACTGAAGACATTCAACTTGATTTCATTTGGTCCTGGAGAACGTGGTTGAAAGATCACTCAGCAAATGTGTACTGACATTGCACAGAGAGCTATGGATAGATCTCTTATGGAGCTTGTAGTTTGGTGGAGACAGACAGACATTGGCCAAATGGTCCCATTAAAAAAAAGCATAAAATGATCACTGGGATGCTCTGAAGGAGAGACATAGAGTTGAGAGTCTCTCTCAGGGAGTCTGACATAGTCTGGAGAATCTAGGAGAGCAGTCCCGAGGAAGTGAGCTGAGACCTGAAGTATGAGTAAGAGCTAAGCAGAGGAAGAGCATTTGGGGCAGAGGGACAGCATGTGTGGAGGCTCTGTGGCAAAGTGAAAAATGGCAGGGCCTCTAATGACCAATGGCCTCTACTCCCCTTTCACATCTAATCCATCAGCAAATTCTCTTGGTCTACATTCAGAATATACCCGGAACCCGAGCACTTGCCACCTCCTGATCCCTGCTATAGCCTCCTAATTTCTGTCCCTACATCTGCCCTTGCCCCCAACCCCATGGTCTCTTTTCAACACACTGACGCTGTTAATATGTAGATCAGACCATGCTCACCTCAGCATAAAATAGAGCCTCATGTAATCCAGTTCCTCTGCCAACCCATCTTTCATTATCAAGAACACATCAAACTCACAGACTCTTCTGCTGGCTGTTCCTCCGCTGGAATGTTCTTTCCAAGCTACTTGTTGTTGTTGATTCTTTGGGATTTTCTACACAGACAATCAGATCATCTAGGAACAGGATAGTTTTATTTCTTCCTTTCCAACCTGTAATGGTTACTTTTCCTCTCCCATTGCCAGGCAGGTAGATAGGTATTTACTCAAAGGACCTTCCCTGCCCACCCTACCTAGTTCTGTATTCCCTTCCCCCGCTTCCAGCCCCTGAACTCCCTCTTCCCTACCCATGTTTATTTTTCTCCATCATGCTTTTCAAGGTCTGATACACAGAACATTTTACCCGTTTATCATCTATGTTCTCTAATTAGTACATAAGCTACCTAACACGGCACATCTTCATTGCTGTCTTTCAGATCTGCAACAGAATTTAGCACACAGTAGGTGCTCAGTATTTCTGGAAAAATGACTAATTAGGCCTTTCTTAGTCCCACCATCTTTGATAACCAGCTGTATCTGTGAACATGCTATTCATAAGTAATGGTAACAAGTGCTTAGACAAGCATTATCTTTTAAAATCTATCTTAATAATATTGTGCCTTCTACATGTGGTGCTCTGGGGCATAACCAGGGTCTTGTTCTTGTTCTGGGCTTAAGGAGTAGAAGTGGAGGTGCAGAGGGTTTTAAAAGTTAAAGCTGAATAGAACTTCTGACACATAAAGAGTTTAGAAGCTATCATTTCTATCCTCACAATAAGAAAAAATCTAAAAATCAACAACTGGAAATCAGTGGAACTCAGAATCATTAGACAATTGAGGTCATAGGGCAAACTGCTCCCGGAAAACTGGAGAGTCAGGTGAATACAAAGAATCAGCTTACTAGGAGCAGAAGTCTACCGCTAGAGTCAATATCAGTAGACACACTAACCTGTAATTGAGCAATTGTTGGGGGCTCAGTGTGGACTAGCTTGGTTTTAAAACTCCAAGGGGTCTAGTTCTTTGGGGGCCCTCAAACTTTTATGATTTTTAGCCCCAGGAACCCAACTAGATTCTCACTGTGAAAATCAGAGGAAAATCCAATCCTGCTTCTGGCAGTGGGAGAGAAAAAGTAACCATTACAGACTGGAAAGAAAAATATAAAACTTTCTTGTTCTCAGATGACATGACTATTTATGTAGAAAATCCCAAAGAATCAACAAAAAGAACAAAAAAATAAATCCTGGAACTAAAAAGCAACTATAGGGGTGCCTGTGTGGCTCAGTGGTTTAAGCCTCTGCCTTTGGCTCAGGTCATGATCTCTGGGTCCTGGGATCAAGCCCCACATCGAGCACCACATCAGGCTCTCTGCTCAGCAGGGAGCCTACTTTCCCTCTCCCCCTCTGCCTGCTTCTCTGCCTACTTGTGATCTCTCTGTCAAATAAATAAATAAAATCTTTTAAAAAAATAAAAAGCAACTATAGCAAGGTTGAGGACACAAGTTTAGTAAACAACAGTCAATTGTTTTCCTATATGCCAGCAAAGAACAACTAGAAACTGAAATTTAAATGTGACACCATTTACATTCACATAAAAATGGAAATACTTTAGTATACATCTAACAAGATATTACGATCTGAGGATATGAGGAAAACTATAAAACTTGGATGAAAGAAATCAAAGAAGAACTAAATAAATATTCCATGTTCATGGACAGGAAAACTTCATTACTGTTAAGATGTCAGTTCTTCCCCCAAACAAAACAAAACAAACAAACAAAAGTTGTCAGTTCTTCCTAACTTGATCTATAGTTTCAACACAGTCCCAATCAAAATCCCATCAAGTTACTTTGTGGATACTAACAAACTGATTCTAAAGTTTATAAGAGAAGACATAAGACCTAGAATAGCCAATACAATTTTGAAGAAAAAGAACAAAATTGGAGGACTGATGCTACCCAACTTTAAGATTTCCTATAAAGCTACAGAAATTAAAACAGTGTGGTATCGGGGAAAGAACAAATAGATCAATGGAATGGAACTGAGAGAGCCCAGAAATAGATCCACACAAAAGGAGTCCACTGATCTTTGAAAAGAAGCAAAGGCAATTCAATAGTCTTTTTGACAAATGGTCCTGGAACAACTGGATATCACATACAACAAAATGAATCCAGACACAGACTTTACACCTTTCACAAAATTAACTCAAAATGGGTCATAGATATAAATGTAAAATGAAAAACTGTAAAACTATTTGAAGACAATATAGGAAAAAAATCTAGATGGCCTTGGGTTTAGCAGGGAGTTTTAAGATACAATACCAAAAGCATGATCCATGAAAGAAAAAACTGGTAAGTTGGACTTCATTAAAATTAAAAACTTCTGCTCTTCAAAAGACACTGTTAAGAGAATGAAAAGACCAGCCACAGTCTGGAAGAAAACTTTGACTGCAGAACACATATCTGGTAAAGGACTGCATGCAAAATATACAAAAGAACTCTTAAAACTTAACAATATGAAAACAACCCAAATAAAAAGTGAGCAGAAGATCTGAATACACATCTCACCAAAGAAGATATATAGATGGCAAATAAGCATATGAAAAGATGTTCAACATCATATGTAGTTAGGAATTGCAAATTAAAACAACAATGAGATATTACTACACACCTACTAGAATGGCTAAAATCCAAAATACTGACAACACCAAATGTTGGCAAGGATTTGAAGCAACAGGAAATTTTATTCATTGCTGGTGAGAATGCAAAATAGTAAAGCCACTTCGGAACACAGAACGGCAGCTTCTTGCAAAGCTAACCACAGTCTTACCAAATGATCCAACAATCATATTAACCCAAATGTGTTGAACAGTTATGTCTACACAAAAACCTGTAAGTGAATATTTATAGCAGCTTTATGCATAATTACCTAAAATGAGAAGCAACCAAGATATCCTTCTGTATGTGAAAAGATAAAAAAAAATGGTACAACTATACAAGGGAATATTGTTTAGTGATGAAAAGAAATGAGCTATCAAACCACGAAAAAGCATGAAGGAAAGTTAAATGCATATTGCCAAGTGAAGAAGCCAGTCTGAAAAGGCTACATTCTGTATGATTCCAACTATATGACATTCTAGAAAAGGCAAAACTACAGAGAAGCAAAAAGATCAGTGGTTGCCAGGGTTTGGGAAGAGGGGAGGGAAGGATGAACAGTGGAGCACAGTGGGTTTTTAGGACAGTGAAACTCTTCTGTAAGATACTTTAATGGTGGATACTTGACATACATTTGGTAAAACCCACAGAACTGTACAACACACACATTCACACAGCCCCTAACGTAAACTATTAAAGACTTTTCAAGTTAATAACAACATAGCTTTAGCAGTAGTAACAATGTATCACAGCAATGTAAGATGGTAATAATAGGGAAAAGGGAGGCGTATATAGGAATTCTGTATTTTCTGTTCAATGTTTCTGTAAATCTAAAACTCCTCTAAGAAATAAAGCCTATTTTTTTTTTTTTAAGTTAAAGCTATGTCTGCATGGAAGGAACTTTCGGCTCAGGAAAGATTTGGAGCCAAGGGATGGAGAGAGTGGCACCCACCCTCTAGGCTACTCCTGTAGCAAAGCAAAGGTCCCAGAGGCAGCTGAGTCCTGGGAACAGAGACCAGGGAGGAAGGGCTGAGGCATCTTGCAGGCACGAGCCGCTCTGCCTCCACCAGCCTCCCTCTTCCTTCTCTCACTTTTTTATTATGTTCTCTTAGAGTATTCCGAGCAACAGCCTGGAGTCCTGGGGGTGGAGAGAAGACCAAGAGATTCCCAAACGAGACCCCTGGGCACAGACTAGTCGCCTGTCAGGACCCGCATCAACGTAGGGAGGGGTTTGCGGTGAGGCGCACAGGTCTGGTTCGCCCCGCGGGAGTCCCGCTCTGAGGGGACTCGCTCGTCTGGGTCTCGGTGCGTGGGGGCTGGCGCTGAATCGGGAATATGAGGGAAGCGGATACCAACAAGTCGCTTAGTTCCCGCTCCACCTCTCAGTACTGCGCAACAGGGCTCCGTAGAGGATAACCAGAAGAGGGTGCTGCTGGTCCTTCCGACCTGGGTCGGAGTTGTGACCGTGGCGTCTACTGTTTGACTTTGGGCAGCTGATCACTCTCTGCACCTCACTAACTCCTGTAAACATACGGAATCTAAATGTCTGTTTGGAGAGGCGAGGAAGCTGTACATGGAGATTAACAGAATGAAGTGGGGAGAGACCTCGCTCGCCAGGCAGGCAGTAGGCACCGGGCAGCGGCAGGGAAGGATGCCAGGGCGAGCTTGTGCGCTCCCACCAAGATCCAGCACCCCCCACCCCCAGCAGCTGCTGGCTCCCTGGGATTCAGCCTAGGACCTTCCGCCCTTCCCAGCACTTACAGCCGTCACTCCGCTCCTCACTTGCAAGGCCAGAGCAGCTCGGTCTCGTCTTCCCCACGCCGGCACGCGCTGCCCCAGCAACCGTCACCAGGGAAACCAGCAACGTCACGACCAGCGTGACGTCACCACGTGCCTACGGAGGCCGAGGGGGCTCTGGGAGCTGCAAAAGTGACGGTGGCGTTTGTGGCCCAGATTGAGGAGGTAGGCTGAGGATAGCGGCGGTAGGCTGAAATAGGAGTCCTGTGCCTGAAACTTTGACGTTGGCCCAATTATCTGGTTCTGGAGCATGTTTTAAAAGTTTTGTCGGCTAAACACTTTGTGCAGAGATGCACATTCAGTTGTCCTGTAAGGGAGTTGAAAAATGATCCCACCACGAAATTTAACGCATTCTGCATATCTTTGAAAAATGGGGGAAATTGTGTTGTGATGGTGAGTGGAAAAAAGCAGGACGCAAAATAGTAATTGCTAAATAAAGTTGTGTTTTAAAAAGGAACAAGACCGTGAGGAACACATAGAAATATTAAAAGAAAATGATTATATTTGGGTGGTGGAATTACAGTGTTTTTCTTCTTGCATTTTGGGGGATTTTAAAAATAATGAATGTGGTTTATTTTCATCGTGGAAAACACTTGTATGTTTGTTTTTTTTAAGGCACTGCCCAACCTAAGTCACTACTATATTAAGGGCTATATGGAAGTGGGAGGCAAATTTCTATGAAAGGAAATCCAAGGAAGCTTTCCAAGTATTGATCCAGGCCTTTGTAATTTGAAAATGTCCAAACATCTCATAATTGCTTTTCTTTCTTTTTTCCTCATAAGGCATTCACCCCATAGACATTCAGAAAGATGTGGCACCAGACCACATTTTGCAATACCAATCAGAATACTGACACTGATACACCTGTCTTACCCATGTTTCATTTATATTCATGTTTGTGATGTATTCTGTCCTATTCAATTTTACAACATGTGTAGGTTTTTGTACCCACCGCCACAGCCAGGACACTGAATACTTCATTCACCACAAGGATCCCTCTCTTCAAGGTTTATAACCACATCCACATCACTCTCTCACCTCCTAGTCCCTAAACCCTCGTAACCACTCATCTTCCTTTTCTAAAATGTTGGACAATTTCAAAAACTTTATACAAATATACAGTATCTAATTTTCAGGGATTTTCCTTTTTTTCTTTTTACTCAGAGGAATTCTCTGGAAGTTCATCCAAATTATTATGTGTGTATCAATAATTTGTTCCTTTTCATGGCTGGGTAGTTTTCCATGGTATGGACATGCCAGTTTGTTTAACCATTTACCCATTGGAAGGCTTCTGGGTTGTTTCCAGTTTGGGGATATTATGAATAAAGCTGATAGGAACATTTATGTACAGTTTTTTGTGTGTGAACCTAAGTTCTCATTTCTCTGGGATAAATGCCCAAGAGTGCAGTTGTATGGCAACTGCATGTTTAGTTCTATAAGAAACAGCCAACCTGTTTTCTAGAGTGGCTGTACCATTTCACATTCCCACCAGCAATTGTACATTGAGTGACCCAGTTTCTCCACATCCTTGCCAGTATTTGATGTAATTTCTGTTTTGTGTTAGCCATTCTAATAGGCATGTAGTGACACCTCATTGTGGTTCTAATGTGCATGATGGGTAATGACACAGAGCATTTTTTTCATGTGCTTATTTGTTATCTATTGTCTTTGGTATTCATGTCTTTTGTCCTATATCTGTAGAGTTTTGAGAATTCTCTGTATATTCTAGATACCAGTCCTTTGTTGGATATGTGGCTTGTAAATATTTCATTCCAATCTGTAGCTTGCCTTTTAATTTTCTTTGAATGAACTTTTGCAGAACAAAAGGTTTTGGTTTTGATGAAGTCCATTTTATCAACCTTTTGTGGATCATTTAAGAACTCCTTGCCAAAAACAAAACATAACAAACAAACAAAAACCTCCTTGTCTAGCTCTGGATCCCAAAGATTTTTCCCTATAATTTTTATGTCACAATTTACTTTGACATAATCTTTGCATGAAATGTAAAGTTGAGGTTGTGGTTCTCCCCATCCTTTGGCTTATGGATGTCCAATTGCTACAGCACCATCATTGAAAGGTAGCCTTCCTCCATGGAATTGTTTCTGAACCTTTGTTAAAAACCAGTTGAGCAGGGACGCCTGGGTGGCTCAGTTGGTTAAGCAGCTGCCTTCGGCTCAGGTCTTGATCCCAGCATCCTGGGATGGAGTCCCACATCAGGCTCCTTGCTTGGCAGGGAGCCTGCTTCTCCCTCTGCCTCTGCCTGCCACTCTGTCTGCCTGTGCTCACTCTCTCTCTCTCTAACAAATAAATAAATAAAATCTTAAAAAAAAATCAGTTGAGCAAACTCAACAACAAAACAACCTAATTTGAAAATAGGGAAGGACTTGAACAGATTCCTCCAAAAAAGATGGCCAACAAGCACATGGAAAGATGCTCAACATCACTACCCATTAGGGGAATACAAATCAAAACCACAATGAGATACCCCTCCATTAGGATGACTACCAAAAAAAAAAAGGAAAATAACAAGTGCTGATCAGGATGTGGAAAGCAATCCTTATGCATTGCTAGTGGAATATAAAATGGTAAAGCTTCTATAGAAAAGTCTGGCAGTTCCTCAAGAACTTAAACATTGAATTATATGATCCAGGGATTTCACTTCTGGGTATAGAACCAAAATATGAAAGCAGGAACTCAAACAGATATTTGTACACCAATGTTCATAGAACAGATGAATGGATATACAAAATGTGCTCTATCCATACGGTGGGATATTATTCGGCCATAAAAAAGAAATTCTGACATGCTACAATATAAATGAACCTTGAAAATGTTATGCTAAAGTGAAATGAGCCAGACATAAAAGGACAAATATTACATAATTCCACTTATATTAGGTACCTAGGAAAGGTAAATACACAGAAAGTAGAAGAGAGGTTGCCAGGGGGCTGGGAGAAAAGGGAGATTGGATTTATTAAAGGGTATTAGGTTTTTCTTTGGCATGGTGACGAAGTTCTGGAGGCAGATGGTGGTAACAGTTGCACAGCATTGTCAAGTGTACTTTGTGCCACTGAACTGTACACTTAAGGTTAAAATAGTAAACTTTGTTGTGTATATTTTACAATAAAAAAAAAAAAATCAGTTGCACGGATATGTGTGGACCTAACTGCTCTTTTTCCCAACCCCTCAATTAGGTCTTTCCCATAGCTCCAACTTTAAAGCGGGACTTTTATCCATGCTTATTTATTTTTTAAAAGATGATCATAAGGTCACCAAATAGATTTTCCCTCACTGGAATTATATGCACTCTCCCACAAATAAATGTAACATGAGCAGTCTGTGATCCTATTCTTACTATGAGAAGCAAAATTGAATTGTATAAACGATCAGAAGAAAGAATTCTCTGACATTAGTCAAGTCACATACCTCAATTTTCTTAAAATAACAATAGTTCTCTTATAACCATGATAATCAAATAGGTCATGAAATTGTTTTGTTAAACTGTGAAATGCTCTTCGGGTGTACTATTACATATTTTGCTGTTTTGTGTCAAAATGGAAGCAAGCTTTGCTGCAGCTTAAAACTAAGGCACCATTTGGCTCCCCACATTTCAGACCTCTCCACTTACGGACTTCAGCTTTGCAGGTCCAAAATCTAATTTGGTCATTATACCGTAAATGTCTACTGGGGCTAGACTTAACAGCAGTCATGGCATTAAGTGACTGACATATAAACCAGAACACTAAGCCACTAGTTTACATTAGGGAACTGTGACCCATATCCAGAGCCTCTCCCTTCTCAGAATCAAACACCCGCAAAGCCAAGCGTCATTGGAAAGATATTCTGAGCATGGATTCAGAACAAACAGAGGCAAACTGCCTTGAGATATTTTTGACCCAGTGTTATGCCTTATAAAAATATTCCTCATAATCAGGAACCCCTCCCCCCTCCAATAGACAAAACTTGTTCATTTTCTCCAGGGGCAAGATCCTTCTTGCTGGAAGGTGCTAAATATACCTGTCAATTCTGCCTCTTCAACTCACCATGGATTTGGGCTTTCTTTGCTGGCTTTCAGCCTCTAACAGACCCCTCCCAGTACTTTGTGTTTTAGTGTAACACCATTTTGGCCACAGTCAAGTCTTATTTTATCCATGGTGCTATTTCATCTAAAATGTGTTTGTACATATGGTGATCTCACTCATCGTATGTTGATCTTATTAGAAAACTCAATGTTCTGCCAAGATTCAGTAGTCCTTAGTTCCAAGGGACCTCTCTGATGGATGAGATCTACTTTGGCTCTCCTCCTGGTCTTCAGCATAATGGACTGGTCACCATTTTATATTTTACTCAAAGTTTCTCCATTTCACCCTTGGCTCATATCACGGTCTTTCAAAACACTTGGATGAGTCACCTGGTCTCAGGAATTCTTGGTTTCTCCCTGTTGATTAGGTTCCCAGTGCCTTGAGTACATATTAGTTTTTGATTTTACCAGCTTCACAGTAAAGACCATTTATACGAGAGAATTCATTCATTTTTCTTCTCTAGGCCAAAACAAATACTGAGAATTTTCATAAATGAAGAAATCCAAGGACAAAGCAGCTATGGCACATTGTAAAAAAAACACTGGACTTCGGACCTGAATAGGCAATGAATGCACTTGTGTGTGATGGAAGGTGGAAATGAAGGTAAGAATAAGTATTTCTTGAACAGTTATTACTGTATGTACCTTCTTACTTTATCTACCTTCCCTTCCATCATGCAGTCTCTCCATGTGACCAAGGCTCTAGGTTTGTGCTCTGCCACTTTTCAATTTTATGTATTTGAGTAAATTAGTTTTCCTTGTTGATAAAGTCAGGGTAATATATACTTCAGCGTCTTTTTGTGGGGGACTAGTAGAAAAGAGTATTGAAGCGTTTACTATAGGGCAAAGCAGTGCACGGAAGTACTGTTGTTTTTATTTTCACAAAAGTATTGTCTTAGGCATTTACAACTCATTATGGGAAGACGTGAGAAAAGGGAAAGTTCACTGTGGCCTCTAAAAGTTCAGAGATGCTTTATTGAAAATAGAATTTGGGGTGGGTCTTTATGATGTGCATTTGAATTGTCTGGGAATGGAGAAAGGGAACATTCAGAAAACCAGTGGCACACGAGCAAAGTGGGGCAGTGGAGAGCACAGGGCTTTGGCACTCCTGAACTAGGTCACAGGACAGGAGATGAAGGGCCTACATTTAAAGTAGTAGCAACAGGTGGGAAAGGACAAATCTGAGAGACTGTAATCCAGGCAGGATTTGGTTAGCGGTTTAACAGTGATAACACAGGAGAAAGTAATGACATTTCTAAGAGTTTGAGGCCAGAGCGTGACAGAGGGAAGTGGAAGGTGTCAGTGACAGAGAGGGGTGAACCAAGAAGGGGCATCAGTGGGGAAGACAGTAAGTATAGTTATGTGCGGGTTGAGTTTAGGTACAGGCATGAAAGGCAGGATGGCATCTCCTCCTCACATTGTGAAATTTTTGTCCGTGACACTTCAGTTACACTAGAGACAGGAAAAAAACAAACACCATTATAAGCAGCTCAGAATACTAGAGAGAACCTGTTAACTGAGTTCCTCTGGAAGGGATCATGTGGACACTGACCTCCAACCTAGAGCCAATTATGACTGCTGAATTTAGGAAAAAAATTTTCTAACGTTTGCCTTGCTAAAAGAAAATTATTTATTTCAAACAGGATCAGATATATAAATAGTAATTGGCAGTTCTATCACTTGACAGAGAACTTTAAAATATCTTATTCATTCAGCTTTGTTCTGGCCTAGTAAGTATGTTACAATGGGCTGTAGATGTACATAGAGATAGAGCCTAAATTTGAAGTTCCTGAAACTCTCCAAGTAGCATTTCCTCATCTGTGAGGCAAGAGGGTTGCCCTACCTGATCCACTACTCCAAAATCCTGACAGAGAAGCCATGTATTTTGAAGATTTCAGTTCCAACTCTTGCCACCAGATGTCACTGTTGCTCATCAGAAATAGGGAACTTCTGGGGACTGCCTCATAAATGTAAAAAAACAAAACCTATTTATTCCAATTAAACAAATATTTATTGAACATTTGTATGAGCCAGGCACTAATGCCAGGTGCTTTGAATGAAAAGGATCATCATGGCCTCAAAGATACTAAAAGAGACATGGAAGCAATCACACATCAATGCCCCAATAACAGAAACATTAAGCCAAGGAATCAAACTCTCAGTGAAAATCAACATACCATCTCTCTAAGGTACAACATCGCTTCCTGAGGGGTACTTTCTCTGATTCCAACCTTGGGTTAAGGTCCTCCCCCTCCCCCCCCCATGCACCATGTTACTGCTGCTACCTCTCCCTAGCATCTAACAGGCTTTTTATAATCACTTAACTGCGGCCTTCCCTGCTGGACTTTCCCAAGCTTACTACAGTACCAACGGTCATAGCAGTCATTTGTTGAGTTTCCTTCCGCATCAGGTGCTATGCTAGGATCCTTACAGTCACCAGGGCATTTTACCATCCCAAAGACTCTCAGCCACTAATATTGCCCCCATCTTACAGATGCCGAAACCATGGCTACTTGGCTAACAGGTGGCAGAGCTGTGAACCCAGAACTGACTTAGTAACATTTAAAATCACACCCACCTAAGCCACTTTTAAGAACTTCATTTTCTGATGCCAATCTATTCATCCAGCTCATTTACCACTCTCTTCCTTGAATGAGCAACCCCACCTTTAATTACATAATGCTCAGTACCCTTCCAATACTTCGCTTTTGTTTGCCCTGTCCTCTGGCAATGGCCTAGACCAACTTCTTTCAAATGAGTATTTATTTGCTTTAACAAATCAGTAATATACTCATCTATCAGAACAATTTTCTGAAATTGTTCCCAAATTTGTTCTACAGAAGGCTTATCCTTTATGAAACAACTGGTAGGACTGCCTACCAGGATCTCCTATCAGGTCTATTGGAACCTGAGAAAATAGTTCCTAGTAATAGTTTTTATTTTTAAAGCATTTTTCAGACTCATATAATGACCTATAAGCTATATAGGACTGTAGAAATTACCTAGTTCACCTTCTCATTTTATACCTAAGATTGAGAAAACTTGGATTTAATCCAAGTTTTAGAGTCAGTGGTGAGTCAAGACCATGCTGTAACCTCTTGCCTAACTTTATTAATTTATGATAACTGCAGCCACTCAATTTCACAAAGGCCATCATTTCTAATACCTGTTGGCATCTAT
>ML106700.1:0-39589 GCA_003697995.1 Taxidea taxus jeffersonii | reverse complement strand
TCACCTTCTTTAATAACACTACATTTACCATGTTATCACCATGGAATGTAAATTCAGGTTAGACAAAATTTCACAAGTGTAATAAAGCATTCTGGAGTATACCAAAGTTTGTATATTATGTCTGACCAAACTACCTTGCGAATAAATCATCAATCACTTCAATTATAAGTAATTTGTTAACATTTATGATTCTTACAGAGAAAATAAACAAGCTTCATACATTTAAAAAAGTGTTTTTCACTTAACCTTTGCGTTAGTACTTAAAATACACATTTCAACATTTAAAAATTATTCTAATACAACAGCAGCATAAATATAACACTGCAATTACAAAAAAAGCCAAACTAGGATCCACAGTTAGGTTATTCTAATGTTTACAAGTATGATTCTGAAATAAATTCTACTTCTAAGCAGCTGTTTATCGGCTTTTTAGGTTTGGTTTAAATAAATGTATTTTAGATTGTGGGGAAGCTTACTATATATTCCATGCACTGTTCTGAAAGGGTTAAGAGCCAACCAGTCCTAAAAACTGAAGTACCTAACCAATCTGCAAAATAGGCAGAAAAAAGTTAAATGGGATTCCTACGTAACATCAAAAGCATGTTTTGATACGAGAATCAAATCAGCAACTGGGAGTACTTCAGGACTGGCACACTGTCCTCTTTATAACTGATTTTGGGGAGGAGCATATTTTACCACTGTCTGGCCCATTTAAAAGTGACATGTTTCGTGCTCGCTTCGGCAGCACATATACTAAAAGTGACATGTTTCTTCTTTTGTGCTAATGTGACTCCCCTGAATGACCTAGCTAGTTAATTGGTCATTAGTAATTTGGTAACCAGACAAATCAAGCCTGAAAGAAAGGAAGGCATTACTTAAACTACTGTATTATCTGACCCAGTCAAATGATTTTCAACATAAACATATAAACTCAATATGAGATGCCTAACTAAAGCAAACACTACCAACAAAAACGAGACAGCTTCTCTTCTTCTAAGGTTTAGGTTTTGCCCAGAACTCCTTATACATGGAATAGCCCATACCTAGAAAAAAAAAACAGTAGTTAAACATTTAATATTTTCCATGATATTAAGAAAACTGAAAACAGTTCATAAAATAGCTAAAAGTAACACCTTGCTAGCATGCAATATTTACAAGGGGAATTGGGAACCTATATAAAAAGAATTTCAGAAATTTAAATAAAGAAGGCAAGAGCATAAACAAGACCCCAGACTGTTTATACTCTTGCCTTCTTTATTTAAATTTCTGAAATTCTTTTTATATAGGTTCCCAATAGCTCGAGGCTAGTGTGACTACTTCAAACTACTGAAATATTTGTTTTAAAGAACAATTAATATTTATTTTACAACTTTAAAAGGAGTCACTCTTGCCATGTAACAGTAAGTGAAGTCAACAAAATTATAAAGTCAATAAAAGAGTGTAATGCCTACATCAAGAAAACAATTTCTGGGGCACCTGGGTGACCCAGTCAGTTAAGCATCTGACTCTTGATTTTGGCTTAAGTCATGATCTCAGGGTCCCGAGATCAAGCCCTGTGTTGGTCTCCCCATTGAATGTGGAGGCTGCTTAGATGATCTCTCTCCCTCTCCCTCAACCTGTCGCACCCCCTTGGGCTCTAAAAAAAAAACCAATAAAGTTTTCCACTTTCAAAAATTCAATAAAATAGTAGTCATATGTCATGTGTCTCTCCCAGATAATGGCTCTTACTACCAACCCTATTTACATATTTAGACTCCAGTGAAATTATAAGTTCTATGATGGACAGAATTGCCTTTTTTTCCTTTAAAAAATATATGTATATGTATATGTATAATATATGTATAAAAAATATATGTAAAACAAATAAAACATTTACTGTATCAGTACCTAAAAGTACCTACACCTTGATTTATAAAATCTATTAATGGGAATTAGAAACTTGAAAATTTCCTCTAAGCACCTACCAAGGGTCATTGCCCCCACAACAAAGCCTTGGGCTGCCACGCGCATGTGGATCAAGTGAACAGACATTTTAGTATTTCCCCTGCTCTTCAATTTATATAATCCATATGCAACAATTGCTGCAAACCCGGCCATTCCTGTAAAACAAAGAGTCACAAGTACGTCATTGCATGGGGTCAGGGAAGCAAGATGACTTTACTATCAATCAATGTAAACCTCTACTATTTTTACAAATATGTTCTATTGAGACCATTAATTAACTAACACACAAATTGAATTTTTAATTTTCCCCCTCAAAATCCAAAATCCATAATTGGTAGTAAACACTAGCAGATTCAGGAAGTTAAGATCATCTTCAAATTGTGGGCTGTGCAGCCAGTAGGATGCTTTAAGAGTGCCAAGGGAACTCTTCCTCTCAGTCCTATTTCCTTCCCTGAGAGGAATCAGTTAACATAGCAGAGACTGTAATAAACCATTAACTGTGAGTGTTAAGCTTTTTTTTTTTTGAGCCTTGGTGAGTCCTTCTAGCAAATCACTGAGACTGAGGGTAGTCATGGGGTCCCCCCAACACATTCACTGAAATGAGAGTCAATAAATGAAGGCTGAAGACACACAGAATGATTTTTAAAAAAATTTTTTTAAAGATTTAATTTATTTATTTGACAGAGAGAGATCACAAGTAGGCAGAGAGGCAGGCAGAGAAAGAGAGAGGAGGAAGCAGGCTTCCCGCGGAGCAGAGAGCCTAATGTGGGGCTCGATCCCAGGACCCTGAGATCATGCATGACCTGAGCCGAAGGCAGAGGCTTTAACCCACTGAGCCACCCAGGTGCCCCACACAGAATGATTTTTATACACAGAGTTGTATCAAGGCAATCTTACATATTTCAACAACATAGGAACAAAATATATGAAAACAAATGCTTTCAGGATGTGCTTGGTGAATGAGTTGACCACACTTCTACTGATTTATAGCTTACAACAAATTGATTATTAGAACATCAAAGTAAAACTTACCAATGGGAACAAACGGTGCCTCTCTAGCTTTTCGGATAAGTTTAGATCCCTGATCTTCATCATATGAAGAAAGAGAAACATCTGTGCCGGTTGACATAGTGGCTGAAGAATCCTCCTGAAAGAGAATTTCCAGGAAGTTTTACAATTAAAAGCATCTTGAACACTGAATGGCTGGATGTACTTAAAATGCTCCTAGTTTCCACTTAAAAACCTGGTATGTTGTCCATGAAGTTTAGAAAGTATTTTTTAGAAATTAACTGTATTTTTAACCTGTAGCTACCTTTAGGAAGAATTGTTTTTATCCCCCCCTATTGTTTTGATGTTCATCCCATACAACCAATTCCTTTTTATTTATTTATATTTAAGGAGGTTCCACACCCAGCATGGAGCCCAGTGTGGGGCTTGAATTCACAACCCTGAGATCAAGACCTGAGCTGAGAGCAAGAGTCAGATGCTTAACTGAGCTACGGGGCACCCCACCCAATTCCTTTTTAGCAGCACACTGTTGACAACAGTGAAAGTTTTTTTTTTTTAATTGAAATAACTTTTGTCTTGCTCTCTCTCAAATAAATAAAATCTTAAAAAAAAATAAAGCTTTTATTTAAAAAATACTATTGTTAGAAATGCCTCTTTTTTTTTTTTTCGCCCTGGTCTCATGGCACGGGCCTTGCGGGGCCACAATGGGCCTCCACGGGAATATGCGCAGGCCCTGTCCAGGGCAGCGTCCTGGCCTTTGGACTCTGCCCACTACCCCCAAGCCGCTGGGGCGCACCACTGATGCCACCGCGTTCAGCGGCACAGGCACGGATTGCTGCCTGCCCGGCCAGGGGCTCTCCTCGGAGCCCATGGCGCCTGCCGATGCCAGCTTTTACCACATGCTCCCCCAGCAGCTCTGCCTGAAGCACCACCCTGAGAAATGCCTCTTTTTAAGCATAATTTATGTTCAATTGAACATAATATAGCCTTTCAGGTTGTTGTTGTTTTTTTTTAACTTAGGGTTACCATTTTTAACATCACTGCAGCAAAAAAACTGAACCATCCTCAGGACCTTCTTAATGAATGAATGTCTCCTAAGCTTCAGCTCTACTTTCCTTTACATACCTTACATTCCCTGGACCTCCTTCTTAAAACTCTCTCCCTTCTTTTATAGAGACCAAAGACTCCATTCTCCCTTTTTCAGTCAACTCCTTTTACACAGGAAGCTATTTAATAGGTGTTTCATCACAATGAGAAAATAACAAAGTCAGTTTCACCTTAGTCACAATAAATATGTATATACTTCCCTCTTCATTGAGCTGATTTAAACCGCTTATAAATGTTACCCATAGATAAAAGAAGGGAGTCAAACACATGTTAAGTGTACAAGTCTGATTAGTGTCAGTTATAATAACTTCAAAAGTGAACTGCCCATCCCACTACCCATGTAACATCTTACCTTCACTTCTGGGTTTTTTCATGTGCATCACGCATCATACTCCCTTCAATAACAACTCTCATTTAACACTTCGCTATTCCAGGGGTGTGAGTCATAGGTAAGACCCTCAAAGAAAAGCCAACTCTAGAGGGAGGTGTACTGCTTAGTTTGAAAAGTGAAATCATCCTTCTGAGCCCCCACCTCCATTGAGAAGAATCCAATTCTGCCATCTGACAAAGAAATCCTTAATCTAGATGAGCTGTGCAGCATCACACAGCTAAAAGGAAACTCAGATTAGAATTGGTCTTCCTCTTCTTTTTTTGTACTCCATTGCCTGAATAAACTCCATACTGAATAAACCCCTAGTTACTGAGCTTTTATTATATACAAGATTCAACAAGCTCTAGGTTCAGGACCCTCACTATACATGTGAAGAGTTGAACACTGAAATAACTAATGGTTAAAAATTCCATCTTTTTTTTTTTAAAAAGGGACAGGATAGAGTATGATTACTTGCAGGAGCGTAACAGAAAATGAGAACTGAATTTAGAATGTGGTACCTTTTAGCTTAAGTAGGTTTGGGAACTTTCACAGAGAAATATTTGAGACCGGCCTTCAAAAAACTACATAAACGGACTAGAGAGATTAAACATTGTACTTTAGGGGAGCCTGGGTGGCTCAGTGGGTTAAAGCCTCTGCCTTCGCTCAGGTCATGATCCCAGGGTCCTGGGATGGAGCCCTGCATCGGGCTCTCTGCTCAGCGGGGGGCCTGCTTCTCCCCACCCCCCACCCCCGCCTGCCTCTCTGCCTACTTGTGATCTCTGTCAAATAAATAAATAACATCTTTAAAAAAATAAAAAATAAACATTGTATTTTAGGCTAGTATGTGCTTATTTATTGCTTTCAAAACGAATTGTAAACTTCTCAAAGTCATGAGGGCTTATCACAGATCCTCCTTCCACCTTTCTTGCCAATAAACCCATCTAATCACATTAAATTTCTTAAATATATCCTCTATACTTCAGTGCCTTTGTACCAGCTGATTTCTCTGCCTAACACCTTTCCTCCCTTTTCATCTCCTTCAGATACTGTTTACCTAGCTAACGCCTCTCATTTTTCAGGTTATCTTAGTTAACGTTCACTGGAAGTCTCCTCTAAATTTATGATCATTGCTTTGATTATGCAGTCCTATAGGACCCCATGCTTTCTCTTTTCTTACAAATGTCTGTTTAATTGTTTCTCTTGCTAGAATCCTCAAAGTTAGCAGGCTATACTTGTCCTGCTTGTCTCCATCTTCACTGCCTTGCACCATACTTTGCATGTAGTAAGCATACCACAAAATATTTGTGGAATAAACTTTAAAATAATACATTTCAACAATTAAAATTATTCTCAGTTAGTTTAGGAAAAGTTAGTGAAAACAATAGCAAGTATACACATTTTAGAGTTTAACTGGTCAGTAAGAAAAATGCCAAACTGTATGTACCTAAGTGTTTATTTCTTATATTTTATTTATGAAAGAAGAAATGATAACTTGAGTAGATCTTGGTTCCTTGCAACTACAGGAGACAAAACTGTAACACAATCCACTTTTAAAAACTAGCACCTTTTGCAGATAAATGCATGTTTTCTTCCTTTGCCTTAATTATTCCTAAACTAAGAAGTCATTTGGGAATTCTTTTTTTTTTTAAAGATTTTTTTATTCATTTATTTGACAGACAGATCACTAGTAGGCAAAGAGGCAGGCAGAGAGAAAGGGGGAAGCAGGTTCCCTGCTGAGCAGAGTGCCAGATGCAGGGCTCTAGGGCTCAATCCCAGGACCCTGAGATCATGACCTGACCTGAAGGCAGAGGCTTAACCCACTGAGCCACCCAAGCACTCCGGGGAATTATCCTTAAAAACAAGAAAGTCAGTGGTCTTTTCTCTAATCCCTCACATCTGGATCAATATAATTTTCAATAGTCAGTGGAGCAAAAGTCTTTTCTCCCTCCTTCAGGAAGACAGGATGGCAGTCTCTTTCCTGTATATATATAAAAGAGGAAAATCCACTCATTTCCAGTCCTCACCTATGATACAGAATCTGAAGTTTGTATGAATAGGACATCTGATCAGATTTTCAGAAAGCAATCCTTAGAGTAAGAATAAGGGCATGGGGGTAACCATGTGGTCATTATTTGCTTTTATTTGCTTTCAGTGACTAAAGATGTGACTTTTCAGTGACTAAACCTGTCTCTGATCGAGAACACCCTGTGGCACACTTAAAGACAAAATAAAGAGGGATATAAAAAGTCCAACACTCACACCACAGATTATACTATAATTCAAATTATATTTCTCTACCTAATATTACTATGTATTCACAACACTCCTTGCATATAAAATTTGGTAATTCCCTTCCTAATTACCATCTGACCCAAGTATCCATGATTTGCAGCCATACAAATGGAAAATGGCTAACTTTTAAAAGTATCAGGATCAGTAACTAATAATCATATAATTTGATAATAACAACCCAGATGATTAATCCATGCCAATAGCCTAATTTTACAGAGGGAAAGGAGTTAAATGAATCGTTCAACACCAAGAATATATCTCTGATAGGCGAGGATTAGAACCCAGATCTCCTGACAGTCCAGAGTTCTTCTGAATGACAATATATTGCCAAAGCACCAATTAACGTTATGATGCTGATAATATACTTAATCTGAAAAAGACTAAAATTCATTTCTTAACAGAAGCCTGCATTTCTTTCAATTGTAAAAAATATGCAAGTCATGCCTAAAATTAAATGGAACTTTCTTCCCTAATGACTTAACTCACCCACCAATTTCAACTGTGCTTTGAATAGACCTTTTTTCACTAGCACCACTTCTAGATTTTCCTTTATTTTAATTTTCTCAACTGCCCATTGCAACTGACACAGATCTCTGTCAAAAAGTTGAACAGGTACAAAAAGAGGCATCAATGACCAGATTATATTCAAAGCCAGTTTGAAAACACTAAATATTCTCTAAACTTAGTAAGATACTACTGCAGACCTTTCCAAATGCATGGGAACCTACAAAAGACCTTAGGGAGGATGAGCTGTTCAGCGTGAGGTGATGTAACAGATTGAAGGATCTTCACAGCCTGTCATTTTGGTCACAGGAACTACTAACAACAAGGGCTTCATATTCTGATTTCCCATCAGTCACCTGTCAGCTTGTTTAAAAAGGCTGCAAAGGCCCTACCCTGGAGATTCTGATTCAGAGGGTATGGAGCAGGGGACCCAAGGAATCTGTATTTTAAGAAGCCCCTTTCGATTGATTCTGGGGCACAAGGAAGTAACAGATGCCCTGGGATACAGGACTCAAACTTGTGTGTCATGCTGGGGCCTGATGCCGCTTCGATCTGTCTGAACTTTTCCATCTAAACCGGTCAAACTCGAGAGTGCCTGCGTGCTTCTGGAAGCATAAATCCTGCGGTGGGGACTACCCCACAGAGGGAACTAGCTGCAGCCCGCACTGGTGATTTAAGGGAGAAAGGCGAGTAACACGGCCGAATATTTCACCGGCTCCCAATCTAAACCCGCGCTCTGTTTTCTTATCTCTCACTGGCTGGCTTAACTTTCAGGATGAAATTCAAATTCCGTCTCAGATGCAGATGCTTTCTATAGGGCCTGAGGCCTTCTTACCGTCCCAGGGTAGGACAGGGTCGCCCAGCGTGGGAGGAAACCCGCGGTCGCGGAGAAGTGTAGGGTGGTGTGGTTTTACGCCCTCAACCTTTCGAACCGCCCCACCCCGTCTCCTCCCATGACCTTGTCTGGATTGCAAGGCCGGAGCGCTCGCCCTCCCAAGCCCCCTCAGTCACCGCGCCGGCCGGCTCTCCGGAAGGCTCCCCACTCCGCGTACTATTCGCGCTACAAGCACCCTGAGGTCGGCCCCAACCCCCTCCAAGGCTCTCCCATTACTGCCCCCTCCGCGAGTCTTCCCTCTCGGCCACGATTCACTCCAGAAGCTTCTACTTCATCCCCTCACCCGACAGGCCGTAAGACACCCCGAAATTTCCCTGAACCACGAGGTCGGGCCCGAGACCCGCCAATTCCTACTCGCCCCTTTCAACCCGGCCATCGCCCCCATCCTCCCAGTCCCGCGGCCTCCACCACTCCCAAGGCGCGCTCGGCCCAGCCAAGCGCTGCCGCACTTCCTCCCGCCCCACCGTCACGTATCCTCCGCTCCCAGAACTCCCTCAATCTTCACATACCTCCACTGACAGGACTCAGGTTCCAACTGGTTTCTGGCCCTCGCCCACGCTCGCCGTCCAGCCGGCTTCTTCTTGTCCCGCCCACACCTGGGCCTAGCCAATTAGAAGCCAGCGCCCGGCAGGCGAGGGTCCCGGTGGGTGCGTGCGTGTGCGCGGTGGGTAGGGCGGGTCCCGGATTGGCCAGGGCGGCGCGCTTGGGCGGTAACTCCGCCTCTCCGGCTCTAGCGTAGGGATCTCGTCCTGCTTGAGAGTTTAGCGTAAGGGCTTCGCGCGAGCGTTCTTCTGCGCAGCTGGCTCCCAGCCGGGCGGAATCTCAGATTTCTGTCGCGGTTTTGCTTTCGTGCAGCGGCGGCGAGCATCGCGAACATTGTGTTCCGTGCGCCGGCGGGGCCGGGCCGGGCCTGAGGCGTTTCGGCCGCAGCCAGTCCTTGGGAGGCTCGGGGGAGGACGTCCCTGTCTTCAGGGCCGCCGGCGGCGGTGGGGTGAAGGAGCGCTGGTCTGTTCCGTTCCCCTGGTGGTCATGTGCTGCCGCGAACCTGGGCTGTCGGGCCTCTCGCGGAGCTTTTCTTGGGGTTTACAGGGTAGTGATGGGGCAGCCATTAGTGGCAAGCATGGGGTCGCTAGAGGAGACCTCACCCTGAAGGGGGGAGGTTTCTCTTGAGAAGTGTCCGCGGCCCCTGGTGACGGTGAACTTCGGGAGACAGCCCCTAACTTGTTCGTGTGACATAATCAGTCGGTATGGAGAATTGATGCAAAGCATCAATGACTATGCCCCGGGGAAGTTGCGGCTAAATTAGAATCCCGTAGTAGAACCGCGAGTTGAGGCATATTGCCAATGCTGTATCACACAGGTAGGAACTTTGTGACACGGCCTACGGATTTTGAAAAATCCTTTGTCTCATAATTAAGACACATGTAGGAAACATTCATGCTATGGGTGGTGAATGAAAACCCCCATATCTTGATTATATGGTATGTTTTGAAGGCACATTGTCTGGTTCATGCCCATCTCGAACACTGTCTTTGAGATCAGTAGGAACCCAATGGAAGGGCTGCAAAAATAAGTAGGAATGATCAGGGACTCACTTAAGATAATTAAAACGACAAAAGAGCCGGAGAGATTTGAATATGAAGGCAGGTCATCAAGTCCTGTGATTCTGGAAATACAAAGGCTGACAGCCGCAGTGAGCGTATTCATTCCTGAAGGGGGTTTGTATAAATCAAAATAATGTTTGCTCATTTCCAGAGAAGGAGATTTGGGATCAGGGAAGCTTGAGTGTCAGCCCCAGGCTGGCCACGTAGTAGTCGTGACCGACGGCTTTACCTCTCAAAACTTCCCTTTCTTCGTTTGTAAAATGTAGATAATAGTGGTGCTGGTTAGTGAGGAAATAACGTAGAGTGTTTGGACAGTGCCTGGCTTGAAAAGTGCTTTAAAAGTGCTATTGCTTTAAAAAAAATTCCTGTGCTGTGAATTGTATGGAAAGAGGCAGACCCTGCCTTATTTGTATGAGAAATTCTCTCTCTCTTATCAATATTTAGAACCAAAATCTTGGTAAATGATAATGATAAATATGTGAAACAATCAGATAATGTAGAAGATTTTTTAATAGAAATTATTCTGCTACACTTTATTCCATATTGTGTTTCAAGAAAAGGACAGTGACAACTGACAAACCATTACATCTTTCATAATGTAGACATAATTGGTAACAAATATACATCATGTATTATTTCATTCTCCTTATTTTGTCATTTAGAAGTATAATTGATACAGAAGACATTAAAAATTATTTAGGTTCTCATGTATTAAACTAACCGACTTGTAGTTTATAGAGGAGAAGACAGTACAAGCAGTATTTCCCTGTTTTGCTAATTTTCCCTCTTTAGAGAATCTTTGTAACTTCTCTTGTTCCAAGTAGCAGTCTACACATGTTTGTATCTACTATAAGAGAAATAGGCTTCAAAACTCAGATGTCTATTTAGGCTGAGGTCCAGCTTAAAGCTACATTACCTTGTTTTATATACCCTTCTTAAAACTACTTTGTGATCTTTGTGGAATTTTGTGTAAACCAAATGTTAAACCTGTCGAGCAAATTGGTAATATCTGCAGATACATTTTTTAAAGATTTTATTTATTTATTTGACAGAGCACAAGTAGGCTGAGAGGCTGACAGAGAGGGGGAAACAGGCTCCCTGCTGAGAGCCTGATGGCAGGGCGGGGCACAATCCCAAGATCCTGGGATCCTGGGATCATGACCTGAGCTGAAGGCAGAGGCTTTAACCCACTGCGCAACCCAGGGATCCCATCTGCAGATATTTTTAAAACCACAATTCAAAGTCCCTTTTAGCAATCACTGGATGTGTATGTTGTGTTGGGCACTGTTTTGGATTCAGAAGTTAAAGACTTAGTTCCTTCTCTGAGATAATTTATAATCTTTTTAGGTAGAAAGAACAAGTATAGAAAATATCAAAGACAGTTTATGATAAGTGCTTTGAATGCAGCTTCAGGTAGATATCCTAGTGAATACGCAGCTTCAGAGAAGGCTTCTTGGGACTGGGGCTTGAATGAGTGAACTTTGAAGAATGACGATTAGCATGTAAATAAGTTGGGAGACTCTTCCAGAAAGAGGAAACAATGGGCAGAGGAATAGCAGTAGACTATGGGATTGTAGCTCCAGCATACACAATGAGTGGGGAAAAGGAAAAAAAAATTGTGACTAAAGCAGAGTCAGAATAATGGGAAGTAGGTTTAAACTACATGGGAGAGGACTTTAAACACTGATTAACTTGCACAGTATTCTATTAGGTGGCCCTTGAAGGTTTTGGAGCAGGATGTTGACAAGAATACATTTGAGGTAGTTTGTAGTGAAGTAGAATGGATTAGAAAGGGAATATCAGTGTTACACAGCCAGAAAATTAAAAACTATTCAGTATGTACCTCATTATATTATTTGTATTGAGACCACATCCTTTGTCTCAAGGATATGGAAGGCTGCTACATGCAGGGGAGTCATCCCTCTAACCTGGACAAGGATCACTGCTTTGAAGCAGCAATTGTCCTTACAAAGCAGTTCCCAGGGAGAACTGTCAAGGCCAAGACCATCATAAAATTCAGGGCTACTCATAATATGCTACAGTTTTGTACCTTTTACACTTTGCAGAGTCATGGAATAGTACTTAAGCTGTTTGTTTTAAACAGGAACTTCCCAGGTACATTAATACCATATTTTAAAGTTTTATTTATTTATTTTTAATTTTATTTATTTATTTTGACAGAGAGAGAGCACAGACAGGGGGAGTGAGCGGCAGAGGCAGAGGGAGAAGCAGATTCCCCACTGAGCCCTGAGCCTGAAGACCCTGGAATCATGACCAGAACCGAAACCAAACACTTAACCGACTTACCCACCACCCAAGTGCTCCTGAAATTTTATTTAAAGTTAGCCCACAAGGTAGGAGCTTTTAAGCAAACAAAAGAATCTCCTGTGGCAAAAAGTAATTGGGTCCCTCCCTGGACTGCTTATGTAAGTCTTCCAAACGTTTTGTAAGAAATGCTATTTTTTTGCCCCCAGGAGCAGCTGGTGATCACATCAGACCACCCTGTTCTGCTCAGGTATGACAGGTTCTCTTTTTCGCAATTTAATATATTTCAAAACATTAAGTCTGAAGTACCTCGTCCATGGCTCTGCCCTTTAGAAAGAGTAGTTATAAAATGTAATCTCAAAGCTCTCCAGAGGAAGGAAAGTCACAACCACCTTTTACATTTTAGGAGAGACAGTATGATAGCGTTTAAGACCACAGACTCTGGAGCTTGCTTTGCTGCTTACAAGCTGTGTGATACTGAGCAAATTACTTAATCATTCTGTGCCTCAGTTTCTTCACTTGTACAATAAGGACCTACATAATAGGACTCTGGGGAGGCTCAGGTGCAACATTGCCCGGCAACATTGCAATATAGTAAGTGCTATAAATATTAATTATTAATAATAGTAATTATTAATATAACAATAATACCAATTATCATTTATTGTAATAATTATTAATTATGATAATGATAATAATTATTATGACATTTCTGGTTTTGTTTTTGTGTGTATGAATTTCTGGCAGTTCAGCTTAGCTAACCTGTAAACACCACTGGTGGTTTCACTTGTGTGTATGTGTTTGTGTGGTTTCCATTTTTAAAAGTCTTTCGGTTACAAAGGATTTGCATACAAATCATAAATATAAGATGCTCACAACCAGATTTTAAGAGAGCAGAAGCAAGAAACATCAGGGACCTTTCTTTTATCTCTTCAGTTGACACTCTCTCCTACTTTTCTATCATTGGTTTCATTCAACCATGTAAAATATTTTTCCTATTAGTAACCAATAGGGCAGTAGGATTTGTGTCTTTAGATAGGGATATTTTCTGTAGTGAACAAACATATTATACTTTAAATGTCTTAGTCTTGAATTGATTTTTCCACTAATGCACTTAGTATTACTTGTTATTGTTGTTCCAGGCAGCAACACTCTTCTTAATAAGTACCAAGGGGACAAAATGTAGTGGAGTGGAAAGGGGACTAGACTGTCCCCAGGACTGCTACTTGCATGTAGTCAAAAGATATGGATTTGTATGCTGACTTGAATGCTCATTAGCATTATGACCTTAAACAAGTTACTTAGCCTGTTGGAACCTCAACTTTTCATCAATGGGAATATTAATAGGTACCTTATAGGGATACACTGTCTGTAAAGAACCCTATATAAGATACCAAGAACAGTTCTTGGGACATAATAGACACTCAGTACATGTTAATTCCCCTCTCTAAACCAGCCCCCTTCCTCTTGCTGCCATATTCCTAGACAGTAACCAGCAATGCAACCTTAAACAAATTACTTTTCTCCTCTAGACCTGTAAGTTTCCTGAACCAAGCTCCTAAGTCATCCTTTTAATTATCTTTGCTCAGCCTCACATTCCCCTGATATCCCCACAAACCCTTTCCACTGAGAACACTGAGAATTTCTCTCACCTCTCCCTTTGCCCTTTGCCCCCACCTCTGGGCTAACCTGCATCCACCTTGGTCATTTCTCCTGGTCTTGGATGCCCTTCTCCCACTGAACACCAGTCACCCTGTACTGGACTCCATCATTTCCTTCCACCTCACTTGTCAGCGTTTGCACTTTCATCCGTAATTTTGCTTGGTCTCTCTTGTTACAGGCTTCTCATACCCCAGATTCTTCTACTTATAAAAAGCCCCCTCCTAGCTTCTTTTTTTTAAAGATTTTATTAATTTATTTGTCAGAGAGAGAGGGAGAGAGAGCGAACGAGCACAGGCAGACAGAGTGGCAGGCAGAGGCAGAGGGAGAAGCAGGCTCCCTGCCGAGCAAGGAGCCCGATGTGGGACTCTATCCCAGGACGCTGGGATCATGACCTGAGCCGATGTGGGACTCTATCCCAGGACGCTGGGATCATGACCTGAGCCGAAGGCAGCCACTCAACCAACTGAGCCACCCAGGCTTCCCCCTCCTAGCTTCTTAATCCTTCCTGTAGTTATTGGTTTATTTTCTCTCCCCTGGCTTAGGAGAAAAAAGTATGTATACCTATTTCCACATCACTCTTTGCTTAACCCACTTGTTCCTATTCCTGTCACACTACTAAGACTACAGTGGAGAAGGACATCATTCAGTGGATACAATTCAGTTTCTTAGCACATATATGACTTGACTTCTCTACCATGCTTGACACCAGGAACCTTCTCTTGACATCTTTCTTTTGGTTCTTGCAATCTGGCCATTCTTTCTTAGTTCCTATCACTGAATTCACTTCCTCTGTCCCTTAAATGTTGGTGTTTTCCAGGATTCTGTTCTTACACTTTCCTTCTTACTCTCTTTTCTCCTCTTGGGATGATCTCATGTACCCTCATGGGTTTTTATTCCCATCTGTATACTGATGCTCTCTTTTCCTCTCTCTACCTGAGCTCTAGAACTCTATACTGAACTGTGTGTCAGATGTCTCTACCTCAGTAATCTACAGATTCCACAACATGTGCATAAATGAATTAATCATGACTCTCCTGTCCTTCCTCCTGCTCTGGACACTTCCTTCCTGATAAGTACTTTCTCCTAAATCCCTGACTTGGTTGGTGGAACAGCTATCCATCACATTAATTAAATATGAAACCTGGATGAATCCTGACATAACTTCCTTTTTTCTCCACATCCAGCCAGTGACATCTGAACAGAGAACTGAATGATGAGGGGCAGCCCTGTGAAACTCTGTGGGAAGATTTAAGGCAGAGATGAGACTCTGCCTTTACTCTCATAGTAATGTGCTCTGACCAAACTGGCCCAGATTTGCCTGACTCCTGTATGCAGTGATGTTAAGAGGCGTATTTATACAGGAAATCTCTGAAAGAGCTCAAATAAGGAAATGCTTTTATATCATTTTAGGGTAGAACACAAGACTGTTTTCACTGACAATATTTTCAAACAAAAAGCTGTGAGGTTGTCAGAAAAAAAATGGATCTTAGATTCAATGCAGCTCCTCAAATTCCTTTTTTGTTCTTTGAGGGAGGGAGCAGGGGCCATAGATAGGCAGGTGGGGTGAGTCCGCATAGACCTCCCCTAACTTAGATGAAGCTCTCCTGCCTGTTGGCTTTGTTTTGAAGACACTCAGATTTGGGATTAACAACACAATCATTCCTTCTTAAAAATTTATATAATTTTATATTTCATGTACTCTGTTATGCCCTTTGATAGAGAATATTCAGTTTTATGTTTAATATCCTGATTTTTTAAATTAAAAAACTTACAATCTTAAAGATTGTCTTATATTTATGATCTGTATTTTTTTAAAGGTTTTTATTTATTTATTTTTAAAAGGTTTTTATTTATTTATTTATTTATTTATTTATTTATTTATTTGACACAGTGAGAGAGGGAAGGGGAGAGGAAGAAGCAGGCCTCCTGCTGAGCAAGGAGCCTCATGTGGGGTTGAATCCCAGGACCCTGGGATCATGACTTGAGCCAAAGGCAGACGCTTAACGACTAAGCCACCCAGGCGCCCCTTATGATCTGTATTTGCACAGATATAGAACAAGGTTGTATGAAAACACAATTGATCAATGGAAGCAAAAGCTTTGCTTATCATAAGCAAATAGCTCTTTCTATCAGAGAGGATAAACATTATTTTTCTCCCTGGGCTCCCTCCCCAGCTGCTTCCTGGCTCTTGACACAATGTTGAGTACCGTGGTTATATGTGAACATTGGCTTGCCAGCATTGTGCAGCAGAGCCTCTGTTACAGGGATCTTTGTATTGCCCACAGTGCTAGCCTAGTGGCATCCTGTACATGGGAGGCCTCCAGTAAGTACTGGCTGCATGACTGTCTCTTTGCAGCCTCTTTGTAGAGGTGAGTACCTGAGTTCAGTGACATGGGCTGCATCTCAGCTACTGGGGCTGCAATAGCTAGGCAGGGCCTATAGGCTCCCATGGCTTCTTAATTCTCTTGGTCACCCACCCTTTACACAGTCCTCCTCTCACAGCACCCCCTTGCTTCTGCCCTACTGCCTTGGATACTGATTGCCTCTCCGCTTCCTCTCACTCTGTCTCTCTCAACAATGATTTAGGGCTATTTTTACAGTCTGCTAATTCTCTAAGAATGAGGTGCTTCTTATGGGAGGCATTGCCATCTTCAGTGGCACTGCAAATAGGTTTTTGTTGACTGATCTCCAGGCTCTCCAAGTCATTTTGCCCACACCCTGATTACAAGGCACCATCTGTTTGCCTCAGTGGCTTAATGAATTGAGGGCTCATAATGTAGCTGATATCTAAAATGATCCTAATCACAGTGAGGACAGAATAATGGTCTCCTTCACCAGAGATGGATGGACAATTACTTTTATAGCTTTGCAGAAAAACAGATATGCAAACAGACACTTCACCCAGATTGGTGGCCCTGAGTTACTCTCCCTATGCTAATGCTTTTGCTCAGGGACAGAAACCCATCTGCTTTGTTTCAGGAGACACAGGAAAGAAAGATTATCTGTCTGACCCAAGTTCACTCAGTGAATCAGTCTGTCTGTCACCCATAACTGTGGTATATGGGTAGGCCAGCACCCATAACGGTGTTATAAATTCTGTTATTACAGGTCAGTCTTGCTAAACTCTGATGTTTGGTGTGTGTATGTGTGTATGTGTGTGTGTGTTTAGGGACCATGTCTTAACTGCATCTCCATATCCCTGAAGCCTTACTTCCCTAATAACTTTAAAGCATGCCATTGAAATGATAAAACAATATGGTGACTATTGAACCCCTGTTAACTGCTGAGCTCTAGGCTATATACTGTAGAGATTAGAGCAGAAGAAATACAGTGTGCTCTGCCTCTGGAGAACCTGAAGCTTAGTTACGAAGACTGCATCTACAGGAGAAGTTTTTGACATAGGATTTGACCAAGTGCAAGGACAAGGGCTCTAGGAGGTTAGGCTTGTTCTTTTGTCTTTCTCCATGCATGGGATAGAGCCTTACAGAGTTTTGATGTTGCAAGGTTGCAAAAACCATCAGGACTGCTGATTACCAGCCATCAGTCAGTGTAGAATCCTCTGGCAGCTGGTCATCTAGCTTAGACATGCTTCTACTTATATACTCTCACCTACATGGAGAGACCCCTACACTCCCCACTCAGGACTATATGATGGTTGTTTGCCAGCTTTGGGCAGTGAGAGAAAATCAGATTGCCTTTTAGCTAGATGTATGCATCTTTCAGTCTTTACCATGAAAGAAACTGCAAGTTGTAAAGAATGCATGTAAGGTCAACAAGGAAAGGAAAGAGCTCTAGTTAAAAGCTTGAATCTCAGTGGACAGGTCAAAGGATACTTACATGCTGATTTAGCTAAGGAAAGTCAGATCAAGTTCATCCCAAGAGGATCACTTCTGGGGGTAACAAATGAATTATTTTGAGGCCTGTTATCCTCCTAGACCCCACGTGTATGGGAATGTTCTTGGAGGGTCTGAGGTATGAGATTTGGAGAGGTGAATTCATTCCACATGTCACTTAGACATTTTATTCTGTCTAATTCAGGATGAAGACTGATAATTTCTGGGGCTAAGCAGATATTCCTGGAGACTTTTTGTTAGGAATGCAGTGTAATAAAGTTTTCAAGCCACAATGTAAAACTCTTCTCTAGTAATCTTTGAAAATAGAATCCTCTTAGGAGATAAAAGTATATCATGAAGTACAATACTTGCAATTTTGGTGGAGCAAGTTACATAAAACAGTAGGATAATACAAGGGCCGGCCTACAATTGTATATAATAGTGGAAAGGAATGGCATCTTTGTCACAGTCATGGTCACGTTGATTGACAGCCACTGAACCATCTGATGCTGGGAGAGTTAGAGAAGGGACAGAGCAGATCTTCTGATGGGTAACAGATGTGGACGGGATGGAAGAGAAGAGATGAGGTCAGTGAGAGGGCCACAGAGGTTGGAATGTATCAGAAATACTACTTGATCAATGCAAAGTACCCAGAAAGACCTGGCCTTTGGTAGAGGCAACACACAGGAAAACTGCTGTCTCTGTGTCCACCTAGGTGTGTCAAGACTCTTTACAGCTTTCAAACAGATTAGCTCACTAGGTGCAAATAAATCACCCACATGACTCCTTGTGCTCCTGGCAATAGCTCCTATTGAATTGATGACTAAGGCAATCCACCTACGACTTTTCAGAAATTCTCTTCCCAAGGAGGTCAGGGGAGAAAATGGGTGTGGCAGGCCAGGAATGATGGGCAATTCTGGGTGGGCCAGAGTGAGTCACCTTTCCCAGAGCTAATACCAGAGACCAGGCCAAAGGGTTTTGCCTCTGCTGCTCATTCTTTTCACCTTTTCCCCAAATCCTGACCCTGTTAGCTCTTTAACTTTTCTGATATGGACCTGGAGCTGGAACAGCTCTAACTTTATAGACAGGGACCCTGAGGCCCAGAGAAGAGAAGGGATTTGCCCTAATTCCCATAGCACATGGATTTCAGAGTTGAGAGTAGAGGGTCTCCTGACTACCAGTCCCTTGTACTCTGTCCACCACCATGTGACTTTCCTCTTTGAGTCTTTTCCCCATTGTGGCAAGTGAGAGGCAAAAAGGACACAGGACATGGCAGAAACTTGAAGGGGTTATCCCTCAACTGTAAAGTACCCTATGGAACAGGAGGAGTTTGGGAGTAGAGGCTCATCTTCTGTGACCCTATTCTCAAGAGAAAAGCTGGTTTCAAGTCACTTTTTCTATACAGTGATTCAACAATTCTATACAAATTGCTCATCATGATAGGTGGTATACTTTTAATCCCCTTCACCTGTTTCAGTCATCCTTCTACCCGCCCTTCTCTGACAACCACCCATTCTCTATCTTAAACTTTTTATAAGTTTGGTATCTTACAACAAGGTCCATATTTCTCTCTCCTGAGAAATGTCATTCTACCTGCCTGAATGTCCCAAGGCCTCTCTTCCTCCAGTGACCAAAGAGCAACCCTGGAGGGCTGAATCAGAGGAAGCATGCCAAGTTCCATATGTAAAGAATTAGAGGGGCTGGTCTCTGGCTGATGAGTGAGACCAGCACTCCTCTTTTATTTTGCAGTATGGTCCCTGATGTGATTTTGTAATACAGGTGAGGTTCCTTGGGGTGGGATCTGGAGCTGATGACCAAGAAAGAATTCTTGAAAAGTCTTGAATGCAAAATGGTGGTTTATTAAAGCATGGGGACAGGACCCGTGGGCAGGGTTGCAAGGGATGGCTGATTTTATACTATGGGGTTGGGAGAGGTAAGGAAAAAGGGAGGTTTTGAAAGAACTTTCATATGCTAAAGAGGACCTAAAAGATACCCTAGGCCTTGCCTTAGTCAAGTTAAGGTGGTTTTTCCCCTCTAGCAAGGCATTAACATTAAGATAGTTGGGAGCTTCCTGGAAGAATGTCACACTTGTCCCACCCAGGAGTGGGGTTGGGGTGAGGGGAAGGGAGGTTGCAGGATGTCAATTTATGCTTTTTGTTTTCAGTCAGCCTTCTGCTCCCTCGTTAAGTCCCTACAAAATCTTGCTGTTAAATCTTTTCTGTACCTCCTTCCCCCAACAATCTGGCATAGTCAACAAGGCATGGAGCAACAAACTCCAAGAGGAGCAGAAGTGTAATACAGGACGAAACAAGTGCCCACTAGTGAGACCCTTAATGTCTTACTATCCTGTCCTGTCCTCCTGCAGTTCCAGAAGCCACCAAAGATGTTATTCCACCAAAGTTCCAGAACCCACCAAAGGTGTTATTGTTTGAAACAAGCATCCTAAGCTAAACCTGGTGGTGTATCTGTTTGACTGTCTGGCCTTTGTCGTACCCGTCAGCTCTCAGACTCCTCAAAATCAGGTGTACGTACTTCTCCTTAGGCTAGACAATTGTTCTATGGATGATGCTCTTGTCTGGGTCAGGAGCGGAACTCCAACTTCCCCCATAACAGTTAATTTTAAACACTTTGGTTCCTCTTACATATAATTAAGAATTGGTGTATCAGAGATGAACTAAAACTTCCAAGATTGGTCCTGGGACCATAATTTACTGAACTGTTTAAGGAAAAAAAAAAAGATCTTCTCATCATGGCCAGATTGAGTCAGAGATCTGAGAAAAGGAGACTTAATTAAAATCCTTAATTGCCACCCAGAAGTTGCAACATCTCATTAAGGCTATTGGTAAAATTCTTTTCTGCAAAGTCTTTTATGTACAGGTACAAAGAGTAGAAGGTCAAGCCCTCCTACCTTTAGAGGAGATGTGCCAGTTGTTACTTAATATCTCCTCATTCCAGATCCATCCTTCATTGCCTTGCTTTGGATACGAGGACATTTCTTCACCGGGAGGCTCACTGTTGAGCTGAGCTTTATTAGTAGGGAGTGTTGGAGAGCAAATTTCATGACATAAGCAGGTGGTTTCTTGCCCTCTAGCTTCTACCTACTAGTACACTAGCTGTGGGGGCGTCCTGCTTGCGAGCCAAGGCCCACGGTTTCCTGCCCATTGGCTCAGCTGCTGACTGTGTACCAGCTCTGACCCTGACAATCCAGTGAACTTCTTTGCCATGGCGGGGGGGGTCAGTGGCCCCAGTCACAACTTCTCCAATGAGGTCTGTGTCCCAACCTTAGGAAGGGTCTCCCTCCCCTTCCAAGTTGGTTCCTTTGGTTACCCTCCCTCTGCTCTAGGGTATTCTTTGGAGTTCTCTTTTATTCCCTCCTAGTAGTTAGTTCCCCTTTAAATAGTTAGTAATTCTTTATATTAAACTGTCCCTGCTCAAATTATTGTGGTTACTGTCACCTGAATGTCCTTCCATGGGCCTTGATGCTGAAAATGTCATTACTAGTAAACAACAGTACCCACTTAGGTCAAGATTTTGATAAATTCAAAATTAACTGAACATGTGAAAATACATGGGTCCTAATAGAAACTATACAATACAAACTACACAAAATGGGTCAGAACAAGTCTTATTCAACCAGAAATCATACCTATGAGTATTACACTTAGAGTTGGTATTAAATCATTGTGTGGCTTAATGGTCATGAAATGAAGCTCTAAAAAAACACTGGAGATGATGATTTCTAGAATAAGCAGATTCTCCCTTTTCCTCCAGTAGCATCGGTGCTCAGAACATTCAAACAGCAGAAAGCCTCCATCTTTTAAGACCTTGGGACAGTTAACAGTTAGATATCCAATGCTGTCAAATTGGAAAAAAACCTCACCAATCCATCTGTCAGAGGAATTCCACTGCCACACAGAGAATGTGACTCTAGACCAGCACTGTCCAGTGGAAACAGATGGTGGACCACCAATGTAATTTAAAATTTTCTAATGGTCGCATTAAAAAAAGAGAGAGAAACAGGTGAAATTAACTTTAATAATATATTTAATTTAACTCAAAATATTGAAAATATTGTCAAGATAATAATCATTATTAAATCATTAATTAATATTAAATTGTTAATAAGGTACTGACCCTCTTTTATTTGTATCAGGTCTTTGAAATCTGGTATGTGCTTAATACCGGCAGCACTTCTCAGTGTAGACTAGTCAAATTCCAAGGACTCAGTAACTGCATATGGCTAGTGGCCACTCACTCTGTTGGACAGTGTAGCTCTAGAACATGGTTTGACCATCATGGGATGTGATGGGAGCAACTATTTGGGACACAGTTAAAAAAAAAAAGAGGCACTCCTAGGTGGCTCAGTTGGTCAAGGGAGAGACTCTTGATTTTGCCTCAGGTCATGATCTCAAGGTCTTGAGATTGATCCCGGTTTGGGGCTTCTTGCTGAGCGTTGAGGCTGCTTAAGAGTCTCTTTTTCCTAATCCCATCCCCCCCACCCCCCACCTCCCTCCACCCGCTTGTGTGCACTTTCTCTCTCTCTCACAAAAAAATTGAAAAATAAAAAAAGAAATATTATAAAAATATTGGACTTTATTCTGTAGGTTTATTGATCATATTAATATTGTATTTTAAACCATTTTATTGTATTAGATACAAATAAACATAGTGCTTATGTGAATTATTTTAGGGATCAAGATTTTCAGTCTAAAAGAAAAGGAAGTGCAATTACAGAATTAAGAATTTAAGTGGGGGGACGCCTGGGTGGCTCAGTGGGTTAAGCCGCTGCCTTCGGCTCGGGTCATGATCCCAGCGTCCTGGGATCGAGTCCCACATCGGGCTCTCTGCTCGTCAGGGAGCCTGCTTCTCCCCTCCCCTCTCTGCCTGCCTCTCTGCCTGCTTGTGTGATCTCTGTCTATCAAATAAATAAATAAAATCTTAAAAAAAAAAAAAGAATTTAAGTGGGGGAAACTGTTAAGCACCACTATAGAGCTTGTTACTTAAATCATGTTGCTATGAACCCACTTATTGGTATCATGAAGATTACAGAAAATGTTAAACACATTTTTTGACTCAAAGGGAATATTAGTAGAATGAAGCTCTAAGTTCTGACCTTGAGTCATGGGAAGCCACATGAAATATGCAAAATCCAATTGAATCTAATTTTAAAGATCTGTAGGAGTTACATAGTTATATGAATATGGCAGAACACAATTCCATCAGGTCTTCATGTCTTTTTTTTTTTTTTTTTTGAGATTTCATATATTTATTTGACAGAAAGAGAAAGAGAGAGAGCGCAAACAGGGGGAATGGCAGGCAGAGGGAGAAGGAGAAACAGGCTCCCCATTGAGCATGGAACCCAATGCAGGGCTCCATCCCAGGACTCTGGGATTGTGACCTGAGCCCAAGGCAGACATTCAACCGACTGAGCCACCCAGGTGCTCCAGGTCTTCATGTCTTAGAATTAAATGCAAAAGACATTACTGTGGAACCTCAAATTCAAGCATTTCTAGATACATGTACATAATTTTTAAGTAAAAATATTTACATATCTTAATATATGTACATTTCTTTATCTTAAGATTTCAAAACCCAATCAAGAAACCACTTTGGCTAGGAGCTGCAGACTTTTAGGGAGAAAAACTTGAACCCAGGGAAGTGGACTAAGTGATCCCTTCTCTATATATTTAGGTATATATTTTCTCTTTTGTTTTGGAGTGTTTCACAGCAAACCCAGATATCATATCTTTTCATCCAACTCTTATCCCCTTGACATTATGGAGCCATTAACATGATCATATCTAGAGCCATTAACATAATCATAATCATCAGCAACATAGGGTTGCTGAAGGGGCCTCAAAATTCTCTGCCTTCCAGCTCAAGTATCTGCTAATAGCTTCAATTCACTGGTATTTGCTTTCTTCTTTATTGCTTTCTTTAGGTAGGAAAAAATGTAACCTTAGAATGAATCATAGAAATATTGACAAGAAGAGACCCATTAGTATTAATATTTTTGCATGGTAAGAAACTGGCTTTGCATATTTGATGTTTTATATATCTGTCAGAGGAGGATGGGTTTGGTCTGGTAGAATGAGAGCTTTGTAATTGATTTGAAATGTTTGTGCAATACAGATTTTTTTTTATTTTAAGGGGAAATCTTACTAAATTATTCTTAATATTAAAACATCTAAGATATCTTTGGATTCCTAATATTTATACGTCTAGGGTTTTGGATTTACAAGTATGAATTTTTGCCCAGAAGGTTTTGTTTATTTAAAGTTAAGCAGTTGAGGGCGCCTGGGTGGCTCAGTTGGTTGAGTGACTGCCTTCAGCTCAGGTCATGGTCCTGGAGTCCTGAATTCAAGCCCTGGGATCCATCTGGCCTCAGGCTCCCAGCTCTGAGGGGAGTCTGCTTCTCCCTCTGACCTTCTCCCCTCTCATGCTCTCTCTGACTGCCTGTCTCTCAAATAAATAAATAAAATCTTTAAAAAAAAATAAAGTTAAGCAGTTGAAGTGCATAAAGGGAAATGCTTGAGATGAAGTCCACTATGTAAATACATTTATAAGCACCCTCTTCTAATCCCTAGTCCCTTGTCACTTTCCAATGTAAGAACAACCACAGAGCCTACAAAATGGGGGCCCCAATCAAGAAAAGCTGCCTGGACACTAACAGGTTGATATCCTGTCTTACTTGTTTGTAGCTTTCACCAAGATTGGTGACTTATGGTCCCCAAATCCACCTCCCCTCCCTGCTCATCAGAGCTAGCATCTTAGCACACAGTTGGATTGATAGAGTAAAAAATGCTAGGCATGCACCTAGGTTTTGCAATATATTGGTTTTTCATTGTGTGCACTGCCTTTCTTCTGCACCCGTAATGTGGGGAAGCACTCTAGAAGCCATGTCCTAGCGTTAGGTTTGTCCACTGGCTGAGAGCCAGTATGCATATTCTTTTGGTAGCCTTGAGGCGACCCCTACTGGAAGGCAGATGCTACCACAGTCAGAACTTAAAAACGCATTACTTCCTGGGAAAAAAGATAGACTCATATCTAAACTCAAACTAATGTTCTCATTTTATGGGACAACTTTTCCAACGTATGTATAAATTACAAACCACACATCCCTCCCTAATTCCAAAGCTCTGATGAAATATAAGCAAATATGGCACTAAGCAAAAACTATATAGAACTTTCAACAAATGGGCTTTATGTGGCCTGAGGCTTTACCAAGGATCAAGATGAGGGGACCTGGGTGGCTCTGTCAGTTAAGCGTCTGCCTTCAGCTCAGGTCATGATTCCAGGGTCCTAGGATCAAGCCCCCTTCAGGCTCCTTGATCAGCAGGAAGCCTGCTTCTCCCTCTCCCTCTGCCTGCTGCTCCCCATGCTTATGTTCTCTGTCAAATAAATAAAATCTTAAAGAAAGAAAGAGAAATAGAGAAAGAAAGAAAGAAAAGAAAGAAAGAAAGAAAGATGGGTGAACTCAAATGCTACAATTCTACAATCCACCAGATTTTGGGACCCAGCCCATTTCAGTAGTATTATTTAGCTAGCATTCCAATAGTGTCACTCTAACCCTGAGAACTTTCTTATTTGTTTGTTGCTTCCTTATTATCAAGTACTCATGTACTAGGTTCCTTTGCAGCTCAGGCCATCCTGGACTCCATATAATGCATATGTTTAGCAGGCTATGAAAAGGAAATTCAAGATAGAACCCAGATAGGAGGAGTCCTATGACGTCCTCTTGACCACTGCCACGTCTCTATGAGGCTCTAGATGATCCTTGAGGATACAAGAGTGACAAGCCACAACCATATCAATATCTGTAGCAAACAAGGTAAATCTGTTTAATAGAGGCCACCAAAGACCCGTGGAAGATTTATTCTAGAAAGGAAAAGGGGTTGCTGGGTGTATCCAAGATGGACTAAGTGAAGACCACAAAGAAGTTTTGTAGGACATATGGAGATGCCAGATAAATAACCTCAAGTCTAGTGTATAGAGTGGGAGACTGCTGATCTAATATTAGGATTCTTAAGACCTCACCTTGTTTACCACCATAGTTTACTGCTGCATATCAGGAAGCTCCTTCTCCTGCCCCTTTCCACCATAGCTCTCTCCTTCAAATGTCTTTTGCAGTGGTGACTCACGGCCATCCAGTAGTTGGTACACAACAGATTTTAGCATTGTCTGTAAAGTTCTTGGCTGCATCTTTGGGATGCAATGTGCTAGACACTCTAAAAATTCCCCCACCTAAAGACTACCTGAGACATGAATCCTCCCTGACAGAGTAAGTGTGTGTTGGTCAGCTGCTTTGGAATATAGAGAACTCCATGTTTTGGAACATTTGGTTTTATATCCTTTCTCTAGCTCTAATCCTTGGAACTGGGATTTTTTTTTAAAGATTTTATTTATTTTTTGACAGACAGAGATCACAAGTAGGCAGAGAGGCAGGCAGAGAGAGTGGGTGAAGCAGGCTCTCCAGCGAGCAGAGAGCCCTATGTGGGGCTCGATCCCAGGGCCCTGGGATCATGACTTGAGCCAAAGGCAGAGGCTTTAACCCACTGAGCCACCCAGGCGCCCTGGAACTGGGATTTTTGAACAAGAGAGGCCCATTGTAAAACCTGTGGGGATTCTAGAACATGGTCTAATGCGACTAAAGATGTCACTGGGACTTTAAAAACCAAGGAGTTGTCTCTTGCCTCTCTAAAGGAAGAATAAAATAGCTCAGGAATTTAAAACAAATTTTTTTTTATTTGACAGAGATCACAAGCAGGCAGAGGCAGGCAGAGAGAGAGAGAGGAGGAAGCAGACTCCCCGCTGAGCAGAGAGCCTGATGCAGGGCTCCATCCCAGGACCCTGGGATCATGACCTGAGCCAAAGGCAGAGGCTTTAACCCACTGAGCCACCCAGGTGCCCCAGCTCAGGAATTTTAACAGTGATTCAAAGTAGATAGAAGAAGATACCCAGAAAATTGGAGAAGTATTCCAGTTTCTTTGCTTTATAAGAGAGGAATACTGTGTCAGTTGGTTCAGGTAGATCCTGGACATTGGTGGACAATTATTAAAAGTTATTAATTACAAATTAATTATCTTGATTTCAAGATGAACTTGTATGTATTTGTTATGCTACTTAGGGTTCTCTTGCCATGTTAAATTAAACAAGCTTCACTCCCAACTCTTAATATTTGAAAGATGAAAACAGGGGTGCCTGGGTGACTCAGTGGGTTAAAGCCTCTGCCTTCGGCTTGGGTCATGATCCTAGGGTCCTGGGATCGAGCCCCGCATCAGGCTCTCTGCTCAGCAGGGAGCCTGCTTCCTCCTCTCTCTGCCTGCCTCTCTGTCTACTTGTGATCTCTGTCTGTCAAATAAATAAAATCTTTAAAAAAAATCATAAAAAAAGATGAAAACATGAGCCTCTGAGGAGCAGAGGAACAAAGCCAAGATTATATGAAATTATTTATAGCCTAAAAGGACATATTTATAGCCTATTAAATATATATTGTTTACATATATACAATAAATGTATATTGTAAATATATATATTAAATTATATTGATATATAAATATATATCAAAGGGAGGATGTAAAAATGAAAGAAGCTCCCATCATCTCCAGAATCTCATGTCATTTATTCTGAAAGAAATTCTGAATTAGCATAAATCTTTAGCACTGATTCCATGCACAGAAGATATGACCCTCCTTATGTATCTTAAATGTTTTACTAAACTGAGGCCTTTTTCAAAATGTACATTATCAGAGCCCCCTTGTAAATAGCTTTCTGAAGTTTGTTAATATAGGTTTATCAATCATAGACTTAAATATAAAGGTAAAAATTATAAAATTTCTAGAGGAAAACATAAGAGAAAATCTTTGTGACTTTAGGGTAAGCAAAGATTTCTTAGATAAGACACAAAAAATATAATCTATAAAAGAAAAAAATAAATTCTTTCGACTTCACAAAAATTAAGAACTTCTGTTCTTCGAAAGATACTGTTAAAATAATGGAAACTAGGAAAAAGCATTTTCAAATCATATGTCCGATAAAGGACTTGTATCCATGATCTATAAAGAGTCCTGCAGGGGCACCTGGCTGGCTCAGTCATTTAAGATCTGATCTCAGGGTCATGAGTTCAAGCCCTATGTTGGGCTCTACCCAGTGTGGAGCCTACTTAAAAAAAAAACTTTTTATTTTTAAAATTTATTTTAAAAGAATTTTTTTTAATTTTTTCTATTTGACAGACAGAGATCACAAGCAGGCAGAGAGGCAGGCAGAGAGAGAGGAGGAAGCAGGCTCCCTGCTGAGCAGAGAGCCCGATTTGGGGCTCGATTCCAGGACCCTGGGACCACAACCTGAGCTGAAGACAGAGGCCTTCACTGAGCCACCCAGGTGCCCCCCCCCAAATAAATCTTTTTAAAAGAGCTCTGTATACCCAAGAATATGAAGACAAACAGCTTATTTTTTTTAATGTGAAAAAGTTTTGAAAAGACACTTGATCAAAGAAGATATATGGATGGTAATTAAGCATATGAAAACATGTTCAATATCATTAATTTCTAAGGAAATGCAAATTAAAACCACAATGAAATACTACTTCACATTTACTAGAATGGCTAAGACTGATCATACCAAGTACTTAGGAGGATGCAGAGCAATTGGAACTCTCATATTTTGCTAGTGGAAATTCAAAACGTACAGCCCCTTTTGAAAAACGGATTTCCTGGTTTCTTATGCAGTTAAGCATGCACTTACCATACAACCCAACCATTCCATTCCTAGTATTTACCCAAGTGAAATAAAACCTATATTTACATGAAAACCCACATAATATTGTTTATAGAAGTTTTATTTGTAATCACACACACACACACGCACGCACGCACACACAACTGGAAACAAACCTAATGTCCTTCAGCTGTGCAGTGGATAAACATCCATAAGTGCATCCATAAGTGTTGTTGGAGAGAATGTAATTTGGTACAATCACTTTGGAAAACCGTTTGGCAGTGTTTGCTAAATTCAAACATACTCCCCAGCACTTGCACTGCTAGAGACCCAGTAGAAATGCATAAATTGTCTGCCAAAAGGCTTATACCAAGATGTTCATGGCAGTACTACTTGTAATAATCCTGTGAGTAAGAGTCTGACTCTATTTTTTACGTTTGACCACTGACAGCCTTCAAGCCCATCACTCCCTTTTTCCTTCCTGCTCCACATCTGAACATGCTGCTGAGAAAACCCAGGTTTCCTAGGTGTGGGTGGGAATCCCAGCCACACAAACTCCAGCCTGTAGAAGAGGGAGTCTTCATCCTGCACCTCCTATACCCCAAACCACTGTAAAAACCAGAGCCACTTGCCCCTCCTACTCAAGCCAGTCTGGCTTGAGTGTTGCTGTGCTCTCCCCCGAAAGCCTCACTATGTGAGTAATGAATCTCTCAGACCCTTAGGGTGAGTGTATTGTGTCACCGGTCGCCAGCTCTGAACCCATTTTGGATGGGGCGATACCACCCTTTATGGAGCAACCACAAAGCAAACCCCAAAGTAGAAACTATTCAAATGCCCAGTCACCAGAAAAACAGATAAATAAATTATTGCATAATCACCCAATGGAACTTATAGGAAAGTGAGAATAAATGAACTACTTCATGTAATCTTACAATGTTTAACAAAAGAAACCAACACAAAAGAATATATTATTGTGTTATTATAATTATAATTTTTTAATTTGAGTGTAATTGACACAATGTTAAATTATCTTCAGGTGTCTAGCATGTATTTAGAGTTCAACTTCTCTCTACATTATGCTATGCTCACCACAAATATAACTACTTTCTGTCACTATATAGCACTATCACAGTATCATTGACCATATTCCCTATGCTTCACCCCTTATTTCTCTGGCTTATTCATTCCATAATTGGGAAACTGTATCTCCCCCTCCTCTTCACCCATTTCGCACATTCTCCACTCTCCTACTCTGTGGCAACCATCAATTCTCCATATTTATAGGTCTAATTCTGCTTTTTGTCTATTTATTCACTTGTTTCATTTTCTAGATTCCATATATGAGTGAAATCATATGATATTTGTCTTTCTCAGTATGACTTATTTCATTTAGCATAATATTCTCTAGGTCCATCCATGTTGCCACAAATGGCAAGATCTCATCCTTCTTTATGAGTACATAGTATTCTTTTGTATCTGTGTATACATGTATATACATGTATGTATACACACATACACACCCATACACACATACCATGTCTTCTTTATCCAATTGTCAATCAGTGGACAGATTCTTTACATATTAAGGCTATTGTAAATAATGCTACAATAATATAGGGGTACATAGAGCATTTCAAATTAGTGTATTCATTTTCTTTTTTTTTTAAAAGATTTTACTTATTTATTTGACAGAGAGAGAGACATCACAAGTAGGCAGAGAGGCAGGCAGAGGGAGAGGGGGAAGCAGGCTCCCCACCGAGCAGAGAGCCCGATGTGGGGCTCCATCCCAGGACCCTGAGATCATGACCTGAGCAGAAGGCAGAGGCTTAACCCACTGAACCACCTAGGTGCCCCTAGTGTATTCATTTTCTTTGAGTAAATACCCAGTTGTGGAATTACTGGATCATAGGATATTTCTATTTTAATTTTTTAAAAAGATTTTATTTATTTGAGACAGAGATCATGAGCAGAGCAGGAGGTGGTGCAGAGGGAAAAGGAGAAGCAGACTCCCTGCTGTGCAGGGAGCCCAGTGTGGGGCTCCATCCCAGGATCCCAAGATCATGACCTGAACTGAAGGCAGTTGCTTAACCAACTGAGCCACCCAGGAGCCCCTCTATTTTAATTTTTTGAGGAACCTCTATATAGTTTTCCATAGTGGCCGTACCAATTTACATTCTCATCAACAGTGCATGAGGGTTCCTAGCTTGCTTTTTTTGTTGTTGCTGATAGTTTTCTTTGCTATGCAAAAGCTTTTTATTTTGATGTAGTCCCAACAGTTTATATTTGCTATTGTTCCCCTTGCCTCAGAAGACATATGTAGAAAAATGTTGCTACAGCCAATGTTAGAAAAATTACTACCTGTGCTCTTTTCTATGATTTTTTTAAAAAGATTTTTACTTATTTATTTGACAGACAGAGATCACAAATAGGCAGAGAGGCAGGCAAAGAGAGAGGGGGGAAAGCAGGCTCCCTGCCGAGCAGAGAGCCCAATGTGGGGCTCGATCCCAGGACCCTGGGACCATGACCTGAGCCGAAAGCAGAGGCTTTAACCCACTGAGCCACCCAGGTGCCCCTTTTCTAGGATTTTTATGGTTTTAGGTCTCACTTTTAGGTCTTTAGCCTATTTTGAGTTTATTTTTGTGAATAGTGTTAGAAAGTGGTTCGGTTTCATTCTCTTGCATGGAGCTGTCCAGTTTTCCTAGCACCATTTATTGAAGAGACTGTCTTTCCCCCCATTGTATATTCTTGCCTCCTTTGTCATACTTTAGTTGGCCATGTAATCATGGGTTTATTTCTGGGCTCTCTCTTCTGTTCTATTGAGCTATGTGTCTGTTTTTGTGTCAGTACCATAATGTTTGATTATTACAGTTTTGTAGTATTGTGATACCTCCAGATTTGTTCTGCTGTTTCAAGATTTCTCAAGTTATTTGGGGTCTTTGTGGTTCTATAAAAATTTTAGGTTATTTGTTCTAGTTCTGTGAAAAATGCTATTGGTATTTTGATAAGGATTACATTGAATCTGTTTATTGCTTTTGCGCAGTATGGACTTTTTAACAATATTCAGTCTTCTGATCATGAGCATGGAATATCTTTCCTTTTGTGTCATCTTCAATTTCTAAGAATATATTCTTTATGACTACATTTAAATAAAGTGTAAGAGCATGCAGTTAGCCTATGTTAAAAGTCAGGATAGTCACCACCATTCTTAGAGTAGTAGGTTGCTGGAAAGGAGCACAAAGTGGGTGTTTTTCTGAACGTCAGGCTCAATTTTTAAGAGAGAAGAAAAAAAAGGCAGGGCAAGGTGAGGGGACTCAGCTGAGTGTTGAGTTCTGGCCCTGCCCTTGGGCTGGCCCTTTCAGAGTGTGAACCAGCCCTACCCAGTGGACAAATGTGGATATGCATGTCCAGGCTTAGAAGAGGAGAGATGATGCTCTCCCGGGTGCCTCCTTGTGTCAGCCGATTTGGGGAGTTGGGTGAAGAGTCTGGGCTCAGAAATGGCATAGAGTATGTCAGAAGAGTCTGTAGTCAGCTTTTCTGTCCTCCTACAGAAGTATGGGCTCAGCCAGTCTGAGAGGACACAAATGACTTCCTTGATAAGAGAGGTAGGAAGCCCAGGGAAAGGTAGACCCTATCCCATCTGAGGGCTCTCTTACCCCAAGGCTTTGTCTGCCCCACCATGCAGTCTGGGCTGGGATTGGACATCAGCCTTACTCAGGTATGAAGTGTTAATCCAATAACACAGGTAGTAATCCCCATTCTAGAAGTGAGGGAGCTGAGGCCCAGGTAATTTGACTTGTAAATGGTAGAATTAAGGTTTGAAACTGGGTCTGTCTGGCTCCAGACCCAGCCCTAAATCATGATTCTATATGTAGTGATTTAACCTCCTTTGTCCCCTGGCTCCCTCTGGCAATCTGGTGAAGCCTATGGGCCTATCTCAGAATAATGTTTTAAAAAGCATAAAATAGGGGCACCTGGGTGGCTCAGTGGGTTAAGCCTCTGCCTTTGGCTCAGGTCATGATCTCAGGGTCCTGGGATGGAGCCCCACATCGGGCTCTCTGCTCAGTGGGGAGCCTGCTTCCTCCCCTCTCTCTCTGCCTGCCTCTCTGCCTACTTGTGATCTCTGTCTGTCAAATAAATAAAATCTTTTAAAAAAAAGCATAAAATAAAATACATAAGGAGGGTGGGGGAGGGGAAAAAAGGAAAAATACATAAGATTAGCGATCCTATTGAAATTGCCAAGAACTGCTGATCCTGTTGAAATACAGACACCATGATATTTTGTCAATTGTAGCATGGTATGACTATGATGTGTTTCTTTATTGATGACTTAAATACAAGGGGGTCTGCAACAACCAGAATTTCCAGAACATGATGTGTAAATATTTTGAGATCTGCTATACCACTGTTGATGTGAAATAAAGCTATCAATGACTTTACTGGTGACAAGTCATGCATCACATTCCGTTTGAAGGAAATGCTGAATTTCATCAAAGGTCGATGAAAAGGATTTAATCTCGTTCTTATCTAAGTACATGGACTGCCTGCATGCTAGGCTGAGTCCACTGGGGATCTGTGGACGGCAGGTTAAGACATCTTAATTCTGTTGTCCTGACTCATCTCCCCTTCCCCCTGACTATTCCCAGGGCTTCACTGGAAACCAGCCTGTGAGTGGATAACTTGCAAAGAATGCTGGGTGTTTGTTAAACAAGAAGCAAAGATCACAGGGCCCAACAGACACTTTACTGAAGGCCTGCAAACCTCAAACATGTTGTTGGGTACAGAAACACACAGGAGGAAGGTGCAGCCTTTCTTTTAAGAAGCCCCCAGCCTGGTAGAGACAGTATCCCCAAGGAGTTTATGATTAACCTCCAAATGAATTAAACAAGCAGGAATTGAATGCTTTGGGGACAGAGGAAGAGCAATCCTAAATGTAGGGCACTCCAGGGGTTTCTGGAAGGGGCAACAGTACGGCTGGCAGAGGGTAGTATAATGCAGTAATCAGGTGTACAGGCTCTGTTGTCAGATGGCTTGAATTCAAAACCTGGCTCCATTGCTTCCTAGCTGTGGGCAAGTCTGATCTCTCTATACCTCAGTTTCCTCATCTATAAAATGGGGTGAGCTTAATACTTTAGAGGGCTGGTGTGAAGAATAATGAGTATAAATGCTGTTAACCATGATAATGGTACTGATATTGGATAGGTAGAGGGAAGGGATGAATCCTTTCTGGGGTTAGGGACAGCTTCAGCTATACATAGGCTAGGATTGTTTTCTCGTGAAAGGAGCAGGTGAGGGAGGGCCACTAGCTGGATGATTTAAGGTGAAACACAGAAGGCATGTTTTATTTTCATAATTGTGCTTTTGTTTTATTTTGCCAGGGAATAGATCAAAACTTTGATTTTACTGGGGTGCCTGGATGGCTCAGTGGTTAAAGCTGCTACCTTCGGCTCGGGTCGTGATCTCAGGGTCCTGGGATCGAGCCCTGCATTGGGCTCTCTGCTCCGCGGGGCGCCTGCTTCCTCCTCTCTCTCTCTCTGCCTGTCTCTCTGCCTACTTGTGATCTCTGTCAAAAAAAAAAAAAAACTTAAAAAAAAAGAAAAAGATTTAAAAATAAAACAAACTTTGATTTTACCAATAGTACTCCATAAGATAGCGCTAGTGTGAATATTTAAGTTCCAAAAAAGTGATGAGTTGATTTATAGAAAGTATTCATACAATAATACATAGTCCAGGTGGCACAGGGATATAGCAAAAAATGAGAACATGGTAGCAAAAAATGTGAAAGTTCCTGGTTTGAATCACTGGATTGGGAAATAGGAATCACTTTCAATTTGACAGGCTGTCCTGGCTCAGCCTAGCAATCCCTGCAGCCCTGAATGGGACACAGGGGCTGATGGTAAATACACAGTATTTAGGAAAACTCAGCAGCACTGTCCACACCCTTTTATTTCTGGATACACTTAAGGGCAATATTTCATATTGTAGGTTACCACCCAGAAACAGGTTGTGAAATCAGCTAATGGGTCGTGTCCAGCATTTAGAAAATATGAAACAGAACAGGATAGAAAATATCAAAGTACATTGTGGGTAGTTACGGTAATTATTATTTTGTAAAGCTTATGCAATGGACTGTCACGTAAAATGTGTTTCCTCCAGTGGGTCTGATCAGTGGAAACAGACCTGGCTTCTAGACCAAGTTCTGCTCTTGCCCTGCTGTCTAGCAGAGTGGTCCCCTACCCTCAGAGCCTTAGAGAACAGATGAATTTTGCCGGGTGGCTAGCTGAGATGTGAAAGTGCTATTTATTCTCAGGGTTCTGTTTTAGCCATAGTGTTCTTGAGCCTATCTATATGTCCAGAGCCCTCTACTTGGGAGGGGTTGAGTTCTGCAGGAGGGAGGACTGGGATCAGGCCAAATAGGTCCCTAGAGTTTTCAATGTCACTGTCCTGATCTTAGCCACATGTTCCTCTTTCCAGATTTTCAGCTCACACCCAGGTCTTCTGCTTCCAAACATTCCATCACATTTCTAGTTACAGCATTTCCTTATCTCCCATGGTTTCCTCATTTTGTGGCCACACTTCCCACTCTAATAATGTGCAATATCTGGATGGAGCATGTATTCATCCTGAAACAGTCTCTGCTGTTGTTCTGCCCCACCTCTTCCAAGACCCACTGTCCTGTGGAATGAGAAGACCCAGAGGGTCCTCCGTAGATCTCTAGTGGTTCAGCCCCTAGATTTGGTTTCTCAGTTTTCTCCCACTGAAGCTCCCTAAGGATAGGTGGGCAGCAATCCGAGGGGGCAATCCTTAGCTAGAGTATGTTGATAACTGTATTAGCTGCCCCTGAAACAAAGATTGCAATGTAAATTTTAGTTTGTTCTACATGAAATTGCCATTTTTATAAGCCAAAGAAGGTTGACCATTGACAATGTCTTGTGGTATAGGTCGTGGTTCATTCCAGAGATACAGGCAGGAGAGTGGGGAAGTGAGGTGAGGGAGGGAAGAGTGTGTTACTCCCGTTAGCCGGAGCTTCATCCCACTGAGAAGCTCGGGGTAGTACAGAACACACACCTCAGAGCTATTCCAACTCAGGCGCAAGGGAGGTGGGGTAGTTCTGTACCAACTCACCCAGTCATGTGTTGAAGAGATTTGTGGGGATGGGGAGCCACACCGATGGGCAGGGGCCGAACAGGCTTTGTTAGCCAGAGCAGGCCCTCAGATGAAGCAGGGTGCATCTTGCCAGGGGGAAGTGGGTAGTGTATACTGAGCAGAGGAGGCCAGGGCTTGGGAGGACCTCCACCAGAGCCTGCTGCAGAAGCGATGCCACTGGACTCTCAAAGTGCCACTAGCTCTTGGCCGCATACTCAAGTATACAAGAAAACATGGTCATATTTTTCTAGAACAAATTATTTTCTGTTTTGAGACCCTAGTCCACAAGAAGTTGAAAAATAAATCTCGGTCATTGTGGAGGTCACTCATTTCTCAGAATTGTATCAGTTCTATGACTCAGTGCCAAGGTTCAAACAAACATGTGCCATCTGATCTTTGGTGGCTTCTGTCCAGGTGGACCTTCACTTAGATGTCATTTCTTGCCTTCCTCTTGCTCACCAGCCCCATCCATCCACACTCAGTATGATCCACTGGCACTGTCGGACTCTGGCTGGAAGGCAGAGCCTAATGTCTAGACTGACGTGCTTCTCTCAGACCTCTCATCTCCCCAGCCTGGGAAATAATGTTTTAGATGGATATAGGATAGAAAGGGAGGCTTAATGTCCTCAAACTCCTGTACTCCAAGGACAAGGAAAACTTGGAAGACATTTTCTGAGGTCTGGCTGTTTGAGTGGAGGGAAAGTCAATATGGGAAAGCATCAATTAACATTTCAGAAATGCCCCACTCCCATGACCAATGCAGTGTGATCACTGCCTCTTCCATATCTGCTCCCTTTACTACTCATCTCCCTTTATGTTCATTATAACTGCATAACCAAAGAGGGTAAGTTGCCATTTATTTTTTTTTAAGATTTAGTTTATTTATTTGAGAGGGAGAGAGAAAGAGCAAGCAGGGGGAAGGTCACAGGCAGAGGAAGAAGCAGACTCCCCACTGAGCAGGGCTCGGTCCCGGGACCCTGAGATCACAACCTAAGTCAGAGGCAGACACTTGACTGACTGAGCCACCCAGGTGCCCCAGAAAGTTGCCATTTTAAACAAGGCAGGGGTTCTTAACTTGAGGGCCCATGATCTAATTCAGGGAACACTAAATTTGGGTAGGAAGAAAATTTATATTTTTATTTTCATTAACCTCTAACAAAATTGGCATCTCCTTCAATCATGAGTGTAAGCATAGTAGTATTAGCAGGACTTCATCTTAAAACACTGTTCATATTCACCACTGTCATCAAAGTTGTAAGATCCCCTGCTAGTTCTTTTGAAATGTGTTAATAATGAAATGCATACATTCCTGTATCATAAATTTGTTTTTAACATGTTTTAATGATTATATTTCAGAGTAATGTTTTAACTTCTTATTTTAAGGTAAGATTGTCTTAATATAGACATGAATTTTAAGAAATAATTCAGGCAGATCCTGTATGCCTTTCACCCAATTTCTCCCCATGTACTATCTTGCAAAACTATAGTGCAATATCACAACCAGAAAACTGATGTTGCTACATCCCCATCCTTGATTCTGATCTCACCAGTTTTATGTGCACTTGTGTGTGTGTGTGTGTGTGTTTAGTTCCATGCGGTTTTATCTCATGTGCAGATTTGTGTGACCATGACAACAGTTCTATCACCACAAGGATCCCTTGTGCTATTCTTTCAAGTCAGACACTTGTCATCCTCTCCTTTCCCTAAACTCTGGCATCCACTAATCTGTTCTCCATCTCTATAATTTTGTCATTTAAAAAGTGTCATGTAAGGGAATATATGCCTTTTTGAGGTTTACATACTTTCCAAAGTAGATAATCTTTCGAGACTGGCTTGTTTTCATTCTGTATAATTCTCTTGAGGTCAACCCAAATTGTCGTGTAAATAATAGTTTGTTCCTTTTTGTTCTTGAGTGGTGTTCCATGGTAGGCATGTACCTATTTTATTTAACCATTTTCCCACTGAGGACATTTGGATTGTTTCCAATCCTGAGGTATAATTGCTTTTTAACATATCTTGCTTTATGTTTTTAAAAATGTTATTCTGAGAGAAAGTCTAAGGCTTTGCTACACTGCCCAAGGGGCCCACTGGCACAAAAATGTAGTTCTAAGGAGGAGGACTATGTATTTCCATATTATCCTTCTCTCCATAGGGACTGGGTGGGAATGGGGACAGGGGTCAGGGGAGGTATTTCAATGATCTGTGCTGCTGGGTGAAACCTGAGGCAGGTGGTCTCTGTCACTGCAGTGAGCCACTGAGCTGATCTTCACTGTAATGAGGGGAGTGCCTCTGTGGGAAGGAGACTCGGTGACTGAAAAGGGGCCAGAAAAAAGTAAGGGACCCAGACACAGGTCAACTTGAAATCCAACCAGGGGCACAAACCTAAGGAATATCTGTCATGCTCACAAAGATCATGCTCACAAAATCACAGAGTGATTCTGAGGAGACAGAGTCCCAGGGCTGAGTCCCATACCTGGATGTGCAGGGGTAGGGGAATAGCTGTGGGAGATGAGCTGTGAGTGGGCTGGAGAGTTCAAGTTTGCAAAGACTCAGAGCCAGAAGTGACTGTGACAGTACAAGCTTCTGGGAGTTTTAGCAGGGGCATTCTCCTGCTAGGTGCAAGCCTATTTCATTCCTTTTCAAAAAACCATGTGATCTCAGCTGGCACTGAGCTACACTTGACTTCACCTGTGAGAATCTTATTTTGGTTGGAGGAGTCAGGGCACACACCGTGATGATCACTAAACCTCCTATCTCCCAAGAGCAGCCCCCTAACGGAGACATTTGGGGTAGAATTTGTGTTATCTCCTTCTTTTTATGCCCATCCCTGAGTGACCTTGACAGGAATCTGGTAGCTCGGTGCCAAGGAATGCTAGTAGCTAAGACTCCATTCAGGAGGAAGATGCTACAGAAAGAGCGGCAGGGGGGTTGGAGCAGAGTTCGCAGAAGACCATAAGTCATCAAAGGTAAACCAGCCACAGTTGTGCAACCACTAAAGAATGAATGGGCCTTGGCATTGAGCATCAGTGGCTGCTCACCTCACAAGAAGGGCAACAGCCTGACAGTACATGCCCCTTAATGGATGAACAGCACCAGCTGTGAAGTATCAAAGCTAAATCTGGTCAGACTGCAAACTCCCAATTTACAGAAAAACATGAGGGCAGAGAAATGTGCTCAACACCACTACAAGGAAGCAATCAGACCATCCAGACCATGGGAAACCCGACATACAGGACAAACAACCAGTTTCTTCAATAAAAAAGGTTTTGAGGAAAAGCAAAAAGATGGAGGTGGGAAAGGAACCTATAGGTTTAAAAAGACAACATACACATCAGCCATTCATAGTGTGGAACTTACATGGATCCTGGTCCAAACAAACACACTGTAAAGGTAAAAGATTATGAGATTAGTGACTGGATACTTGATGATATTAAAGAATTAGTGTTAACTTTTGACAATGATCAAAGTCCTTATCTTTTAAAGGCACATATCAATATTCATGGATTACAATACACAATGTCTGATATTTGCTTCAAAATAATACAGGAAGAGATAAGTGGGTGGGTGTGTACGTGAAAAAGATTGGCCACTGGTTGATAATTGAAGCTGGATGATGGTCGCATGGGAGCTCATTGTACTATCTTGGTATTTTGGGGACCTGTTTGAAAAATACCATAATAAACAACATAGCAAAACTATAAAACATATCTGGTGAGGAGGGGAGAACATCTGGATTCAGAGGGAGATGTGGTTAACTAACTGGTTGGGGATCAAGGTTGGGGTGGGGAGTCCTGCTGCCTGCACCTGGGACAGACACTTGATGAGGGCCTCCTGGATGGACACTTGGGATGAAAAGATGAAGGAATAGTCAAGCAAGCCTTTCTTTCATTTCTCAGCTGTTTATTAACAGTCAGCTTTCCAAGAGTTTTAAAAAGGAATGAAATGGGTTTGCTCCTAGCATTTCAAAAGAAAGTAATATCAGAACTTGGGAAGATGGCAGAGTAGTAGGGAGACCCTGAACTTGCCTTGTCCTTCAAATTTAGCTAGATCAACTTTCTATTATTTTTGAGCAACTGGGAAGATGATCCGAGAATAAAGAAACAATCTGCACAGTTGGAGGGAGAGAATATGACAGATGTGAGGCTTATCTCAACAAACAAAGCACATCTACTTAGGGGTCCAAACACTCCCCACTATAAGCAAGGAGGAACTGTATAGAGGAAGGTCTAGTGGGAAAGAGCAG
>ML106699.1:20151-48901 GCA_003697995.1 Taxidea taxus jeffersonii | reverse complement strand
GACAGAGCAATGAGTGAAATAGGGATAGTCCCCTCTCTCCTAGTTACAGTCCAGCAGAGGAGCAGAGGAGCATGAATCAAAGTGACACATAAAGACCTGAGGAATTCTATGTGATGACAAAAAATGACAAGTCTTAGGTCAAATAAAAGGAACTCTCTGGGTATAGAGTTAGGGTAGGCTCTTGACTCTACGGATGAGTTGAAATTTGATGGATGGGTTGGAAATAACTAGTTAAAGGAGCCATGGTAAATAGCATTCCAGGAATTCCAGGCATTCCAGAAAGAAAGAATAGTACAGATGAAGGCCAACGATGGGAGGAGCATAGAAAAAGGCCAGTTAGTGTGACTGGAGCACGAGAAGCAAGAAGCACATCAGGACAGGAGATAAGAGAGGTGGGCAGGGACTAGCCTTGTGGGGTGTGTTGGGCTTATTAAAAAGATTTCAGTTGCCCTCCTAAGAGCAGTGGGAAGTCACTGAATTTTAAGGTGGGGTGGGGTTAGGGGTATGTGAAATGAACATATTAGCTCTTTGAAAAGATTACTGTGATAGAGGATAGACTCAACTGGATTGTGTAGTGGCAGGCAGATTAGACAGGAGTCGGGGTAAGTGTTGAATGGCGGCTTTGGTGCAGGATGCTGGTAGCTGTAGGCATGGAAAGAAGTAGACGGATTCAGGAGGACAGATGTAGTTCTGGGGGCCACCTGACTTTTGAGGTCTGATGATGTTCCAGGTGTGTCTTTCTGAGGTACAGAATTTCATTTTTTTTTTCTTAAAGATTTTATTTATTTATTTGACAGACAGAGATCACAAAGTGGGCAGAGAGGCAGGCAGAGAGAGAGGAGGAAGCAGGTTCCCTGCCAAGCAGAGAGTCCAATGTAGGACTCGATCCCAGGACCCCGGAATCACGACCTGAGCCGAAGGCAGAGGCCCTAACCCACTGAGCCACCCAGGCGCCCCCAGAATTTCATTTTAATATGAAAGAGATAGTGGTTATGTTAGATTTATTGATAGTCATGTTAGATTTATTGATAGTCATGTTAGATTTATTTATAGATTAGGTTGATTGCTCAATTTCAGAATAACCCAGACTTCACCAGGCTTGGGTTAGGATGAGATTTGGTGCAATGTTTTTTTATGTCATATGTTTTTCTAAACTTCAGCTCTGGGATTTTGATGAAATGTACACCAAAGACCTGTACACTCTTTTTTTTTTTTTTTTTATAGATTTTACTTATTTATTTGACAGAGATTACAAGTAGGCAGAGAGGCAGGCAGAGAGAGAGGAAGGGAAGCAGGCTCCCCGCCAAGCAGAGAGCCCAATGTGGGGCTCGATCCCGGGACCCTGAGATCATGACCTGAGCCGAAGGCAGAGGCTTTAACCCACTGAGCCACCCAGGCGCCCCAGACCTGTACACTCTTATACAGTCATGAGACATGCTTAGGTGATGTACCTTGCTGCTGGGAGTGTTGTTAACTTTCTTCATTTACCAGAATTTGAGAATTAAAGAATTGAGAGGTTTCAGGTTAAACATGGCGCCCAAATGCAATGTTCATTACGTAATGTTTACTGTCCCCCGTCCTTAATACCACTAAAACGTCAGAGAAAGGATTACACAGCATTTACTCCTGAGGACAAAAAAAATAGGGAAGGGGATGACTGTATATAAGAGACCCCAACAAAATTTTGAGATCTAGAAAGTAGATGGATTAATGGTAACTGATGTTGGTTTTAGCTTTTTCCTGCAATGGCCAATAATAAGCAAGCTGCTTCGTGTGACAAACTCAGACATTGGTGGCACTAGATACCTCTGGAGGTTGGGCTAATAGGAATGTTATTTTAAAAAGGATTCCTGGGGCGCCTGGGTGGCTCAGTGGGTTGGGCCTCTGCCTTCGGCTCAGGTCATGATCTCAGGGTCCTGGGATCGAGCCCCGAGTCAGGCTCTCTGCTCGGTGGGGAGCCTGCTTCCCCTCTCTCTGCCTGCCTCTGCCTACTTGTGATCTCTCTCTGTCAAATAAATAAATAAAGTATTAAAAAAAAATAAAAAGGATTCCCTCCTTCCAATTGTGATGCTAGACAAGAATGCTTCCTTCACTCTGCATAGATAGGTTTATGCCTAGAGAGGATGAACTCGGGAGCTCCCAGACTATAGGGAAAGCCAACAGACACTTGGCAATACTTGGAGACATTTTTTTGTTGTTGCAACTTGGTGGGAATTTGTTACTGGCATCTAGTGGGTAGATGCCAGAGATTCTGCTAAATATTCTACAGTACACAGCACTGCCCCCACAACAAAGAATTATCTGCCCCCAAATGTCAATAGAGCTGCGGTTGAGAAACTCTTGAGTCCAGTGAAAATCTGGGGTGAGACTCCCTGCCTCCTTACCTACTGTAGACATGTGCGTGCACAGGCACTACAGGAGATGGAAGACTATCTTGACTGGGCAGTTGACTAGCAAATATAAACATACAGACATCTGTAAATGTCCCAGCAATGTGACTGGTTCCTGTCAGTCACTCATTATAAGTTCTACTCACTCTTCAGAACTTTCATTTCTCTTTTTGAAACTGTCTTAAATATGGCCAGAGAGCAAAGCCTCACCAGATAGTTGAGGTGAGTCTCTTCATGAAAAATGGAGATAAAAATGAAGAGGAAACGAGAGGAGTCTAGAAGAAAAGTAAAGAATGCAAACAACAGAAGAAAACATTAAAAGTAACTTATTATAGTATCTCTAGAGAGGTAAGAGATGTGATTGCACTTTGTAAACTAGACCACTGCGTTATTTTTTTTTTAAAGATTTTATTTATTTATTTGATAGACAGAGATCACACAAGTAGGCAGAGAGGCAGGCAGAGAAGGGAGGGGAGAAGCAGGCTCCCCGCCGAGCAGAGAGCCCAATGCGGGACTCGATCCCAGGATGCTGGGATCATGACCCAAGCCGAAGGCAGCAGCTTAACCCACTGAGCCACCCAGGCATCCCTACACCACTGCGTTATTAACAAGAAAGGGATATTGATAAAACAAGAGAAGTTATTAGAAATTAGCACTGTGAGAGCAGAAGTAAAAATGAAAGGTTGGATAGTAAGGGTGGAGACCTGAGAAAGTACAGCAGAAGGACCAAGAGATGGGGAAACAGGAGAGAAAAGTAGAGCAATGGAGGAAAGTCCAGGAGCTCAACATCCAGCTGATACCAATTCCAAAAGAACATGAAGGAAACCAGAAAAGAAAAAAGAAAAACAACAACAACAACAAGAAAATTCCCTTAAGGATAGGAGTTTCCAAGATTAAAGGGCCTGCTGGGTGCCCAGTACTAGAGATGCGTATCATCAGGAAATGTTATACGAGGAATGAAGAAAAATCTTGGGAACTATCAGAGGCAAGAAGACATCAGTTACCAGAGGGGAACTAGACTTTTCAACAGAAACCCTGGAAGCTAGAAGTGACTGGAGCATTGCCCTCCACATTTTGAAGGAAACTTATTTCCACTTAGAATTCTGTACTTTTGCAGAACTTCAGGCAAATGTAAAGGTAGGATAAAAGCCTTTCCAAAGTTATGGGACTGAAGGGATTTAACTCCTATGTATCTTGACTTAGGAATATGCTGTAGGATGTGCACCATCGAAAAAGGAGTATAAATCAAGACGGAGGGACCTGGGATCCCAGGGGACTTGGGGTCAGGTTAAGACCCACACAACAGAAAGAGAAGGAAATACTTGATTTAAAGTGGGGATGAGGCCCGTAGAGCGTGGACAGATTGTAACAGGAGGATGGAGCACTCGTTCCTTAAAGGGATGCCTTTAAGGAGAGCAAACGAATACTACTTAGTGTAATAAATGCAATGAGAGGAATTTTAGAGAACTGTGGGAGTTTTCAGGACACAGTAGTGAAACTTATACAGAACATTAAGGAGATGAAAAATGAGACAAAGAAAAGAGGATGAGCAAGAAAGGAAATCTATTCTGATTGTGCATTTAGAGAGCCTCATTCTGTGCCAGGCACTCTTTTTCAGAGTTTGCACGTAATTACTCATTTAACCCTTGCAGCTACCCGTGAAGTGGGTGTGGATACGGTTTTCATTTTACAGTTATGGAAAATGAAGTACAAGGCCGCATAGTTGGTACCTGCTGGAGGCAGGATTTCAACCAAGACGGTCTGGGTTCATAGTCATAACGATGTAAATTCTACATTGCTTTAATCAAAATAGTGATGTTACTCTTTTGAGGTGGCAGTGGGGTGGGGAAACGGGAGGACTAATGTAACTGCTAGATTCTTATCTTTGACAGCCGTAGTAGATAACATCTACATGGAAAGAGGAAACAAGAAATAGCAGTAAAACCTCTAATATGAAAAAATGGAGGTTATAATGGTAGGAGATCGCTAAAAAAAGTTGGGAGTTGTTATCTGTGGGGAATGGGATGGGGAGGTGGGACGGGGTGGGGTAACCAGGATGCTCATTTTTCTTTTAACCCTACAGTGCGATTTGACTTTTGAAAACAATATACTTGTATTATTTAATTTTAAAAAGTTAAGTAAAGATAAAAGGAATAAAGGAATCTTTTAGCTTTATGTGGGATCACTCAGTTGGCATCTAAACTGCTGCACAGGAAAGGGTCCCCGTTCCCAGGGACACTAACTACACCTTTGATTTTCATGGTTGCAGCAGTCACATTGTGACTGCTTATGGGAAGGCTTTTAAGGGGTCTCCAGAATCGTGCCTGTAAGTCCAAACCGTGCTGAGGTGGTTTGAAATGCTATGCATGGATTGTTTCAATTGAAGGAAAGTGTCTTCTTGGCTTGGGTCCGTAGATTTAATTAGACCATTTCAGAATCAAAGTTGTGCTGTTGCCATTTTAGGGTTGAGTCAGACTTCATGAACTCACCGGCAGGGGAGACACTCAGGTTGGTTTTTTTTTTTTTGAGTCTTGCCTCCTGAAGCTGGTTTTTCAATCCTTATACACCAGAAGAAAAAGAATCATTGTTCATAAACACAAGAAGTAAAATACATTGATTTTTCTTTTGCGCTTTGGAAGGAGGGGAAGGAGAGGTGCCCGTCTCAGTAGTAATTCTTGTTTTTGTTCGGAGTCCTTTACTGCGTTATTCACCCATGGACTACAGAGTGATTTCAATCAGAGCTGTGATGGAAGGGCCTCAGCCAGTGATGGAGAGGCAGGCCAAATGCTCCCATGAATTTGCAGCCCCATTACAAATGCACCCTGCTGGGAGGGAGCTCTCGGGTTTCTTTTGCCAGAAAGTCTTCTGAACAGAACAGGCTTCTATTGAACCATGTGTTATCTTGAAAACTCTCTCTTCTCATTTTTTTTTTTTTTTTAAAATCTGGAGATTTCTTTAGTGATGCCTCCCATCAGAAAGAAGAATGATTCTAGCAATGACTGAGGAAATAGTAATTTCAAATATTCAATAACACACAGTGATGTTTTTCCTTATGGGGCATTTATGGAGATTGCATATTTTAGAGCATTTGGAATGGATGTTGTAGGAAGGGGGATCCTCTACATTCATTTTAGTTGGGGAAGGATTTGGGCAGAAACAGGAATTTAAAGAGGCCTTTTAATTTTTATCATTTTCTGTCAGGGACAGAGAGCACTTTTAGCAATCATATCTCCAAAGAGAGGTTTACTCCCCAAATGACTGCTTTCTCAAAGGCTGTTATTTGAAAATAATCAGCATAAGGAGACAGTGTCCCAGGACAAATGCTGATGCCTTTTTATTCCTTTTTGCCCTCTTAGAAGTGAAACACAATTAGCTAACTTATCAGTGGCAGCATCAGTATCTTCAGCAAGGGAGTGCAGAGTTGTGAGTTATGAAGCCAGATTTGGGAAGGCAATTTAGATACAACGCTCATCCTGTTCCTTTCTTTATGTGATTGCTGGAGGGCAAAGCAGTAGGTTAGGATCACATGCATAAGACCACGGCCCCTCCTAGCTCACATTCCCACCAACAGACCAAATTCTTGTTTCTGGAATTGGTCTGGCAGCTGCTGGCTTCCATTAGGCTTGGTGTTGGTGAAAGCACTGGCCATGCCCTGCTGAGCGTTTTGCCAGTGCCTTGTAAAGGGGCTTGTAGCTGAGCTCTTTCATTTTTTAAAATATGTTTATTAAATGATTTCTGCCTTAGCTGGGGCTACTATAACAAAATGCCACAGAACGTGTTACTTAAGCAACAGATATCTCTTTTTCCCAGTTCTGGAGGTTGGGAAGTCCAAGATCAAGATGACCTCAGTTTTGCTGTCTGAGGGATGGGAGCCACTCCCTGGCTTGCAGGTGGCCTTGAGCTCTGTGCTCACAGGGCCTTTTCTGTGCGTGGGTGCCCGCACGCCTGTGGTGCGTGAACAGGGAGAGAGAGACTCTTACTCTCTCTTGAGGGTACTAATCCCATTATAAGGGCTCCACCCTCTGGACTGAATCTAAGCCTAATCCCTTTGCAAATGCCCCACCTCTAATTACATCACATTGTGGTTAGGGCTTCAACATAGGAATTTGGGGGCAACATAAACATTCAGCTCAAGGCTGAAGTTCTGTCTTTGTTTTTGTTATGATGAAAAGGCAATCGTCTTTAAATACCAGTATGATGTCTAGCTTAAGGTATGTGGGCAGTACTTCAGCTGGCTGGCTGAGCCAGTGGGAGAATTGGTAGAAAAGGAGTGTAGGCACACCTGGATGGCTCAGATGGTTAAGTGTCTGCCTTTAGCTGAGATCATGATGCCAGGGTTCTGTGATGGAGCCCCTCGTTGGTCAGCCTTCCGGCTCAGCAGGGAGTCTGCTTCTCCCTCTCTGCCTCTCCCCCTGCTCATTCTTTCTCTCTCTGTATCTCTCTCTCTCAAATGAATAAATATAATCTTAAAAAAAAAAGGAGTGCTAATTTGGAAGAAGAGAGATTATGCATATGTAGGAAACCAATGGGCTTTTACCTTCTCATTATCTGAATGCTTCTCAGCATTCAATCAATCAGTGGAGTAAATGGACTAAACTGTTTTTAAGCCCAGGGACTGTCTGTGCCAAGGTCCAGCCTTGTTTTCGTCAGTATGACACCAGTACTATTAAAGACTAGTTTTCTGTAGGAGAGGGGCTTTGTTGAGATGGTAAATACCAAAGGACTTATTAGAGTTTGAACCTCAAAAATAATGTGCCAGTGCATTTGAATTCTAAGCAGACCCAGCTGTAGTCTGATCTTATTGTATTCATGTGATTTATTGACATTATGGTAAATGGTATATTTCCTAACATTATTGAAAGCATGAATATTTTGCTCTACTTTTTTTTTTCTTTTTTCTTTTTTTCCAATAAGAGACAAACCAAGAGAAGGGGTTATAAAAGACTTCCTTTATTGCTTCTGTTCTTAAGGGCGTGGTTCTCAAACCTGGAGAGCTTACATAAAATAACAGATACTGGGACAGAGTCAAAACATAAGGATAGGAGCCCACAAATCTGAATATTTAACAAATGCCACAGATAATTATGCTGCCCATGGTCCAAGCGTCATACTCTGGAGAGAAAACACCAAACCAAACCATTAAAAAAAAATTCGTTCTTCAGACTCCAGCACCAAAACTTGTCCCATATATCAAACCCTTAGGCCTCAGTATGCTCTTAGAAGCTTGGCCTTAATGCCTAATAAGTGGGCTGGAGACCCTCAGAGCCCTTTGGTAGGAAATTAATTGGAGAACTATCGGTTGGATACGACACAAGCCAGTCCTGATGTCTCCTTGTAATTGCAGTTTCTGTGGGGGCCCCAAGCCCTTCATGCCCACTATATGGAGTGGTCACAGAATTTTAGTGTCCCCCGGAGGCTCCCAGAGTACATGCTTTTATTTGAGAATCTTCCTTCCAAGTAAAATGAAACTCCCAAGGCTTTCTCTTTGATTCGTGGGAACAACTATGAAAATTCCCTCTCTGCGCCCAACCTCTACCAAGAATACTTTAATCCAGTGGGATTGAGGTCCCCTGAAGTTTCATGACCAGCTCTGACAGGAACAGAACAATAATATACTCAGGAACCAACCCTTAACATCCTGAGTGAAATACTAGGCTTGCCTCCTCCCTCCATTTCTGCTACATGAAAGAATACTTCATGGTGTGACATGGTACATTGTTTTTGGATAATTCTGCAGGCTAGGCTCGAAATGAATGCTTATAGGAAGCTGTCAAGACGAACCTAGTATTAGGCAATAAAGGTCGGCCGGGGGTGGTTTAAATAAAGGTATTCGCTTGGGATTGTTCAGAATAATGGGGCTCTTAGGTGAGAAGTGAAAATAGCAAACACGGTTGGCTGCTGACAACACACAGGGCTGTTACCCTTTTGTGTGAAGTCATTGGAAGAGAGATGAATTATGTTTCCTGGGTGGATTTTTTTTTTTTTTTTTTTAACGAAGGTGGGTGGCAGCAGGGATCTATTTTTATTTAAAAGGCTTGAGAAGTGCTGTGGAATGGCCGTGTGTGTATGATCAGGTCTTTGCCCTTATTTGACAAGGCCTGAGCACTTGGTTGCAGAGGAACGGGGGGCCGGCCTCCTTGCCATGGCACTTCGCGGGAGGCGTGTTATAATATTTCGGCAGGTTTGCCATTATCCTTGTGTCTTAGTTTCTCACTTCCCTAAATATGATTTCACGCCTCGTGGCATGACGGTATTTCCTTAAATGTTGGCAGATTGCTTTCATATGTTCAGATGTGCAAAGGGAAAGTCATCCAATTTATTAATGATGCATTGCAGTTAATGATCATATGAAGCTGTCAAGTGATTAGCTGTAGGAGGTGTGCGAGGAAAGGACTGTTAAAACAGCAGCAGTTGTTGCTATAGATAGGGCTTTTTGCTGTTACGCTCAGAACCTTTGAAAGAAAGGCACAGTTCTAACTCCAAAGCGTTATTTCATGAAAATTGTGTTCTGTTGGCAGAGTTGTTTCTGTCCCCTCCCCCCTTTGTGGAAAGTGAAGGCTGTCACGCTGTGATTGTCTTCAAAAGAGTGTGTTCCGTGTAGTAGGGATAGAGATCATCTCTTGTGAGAGCAAGAGTTGATCCTTCCTATCTTGAAATTCTGACTTTGCCAGGGACTCTCGCTGGCCGTCGTGAGAAAGACGCCTAAGCCTCTGGGTCACAGCGTCTCTCCCTGTAAAATGGAGACACCCTACAGTTGTGCAGAGGATCCTCTCTGTCCTGGTCACTTCCCCAGGGTGATGACCTGTGTTAGGGCTCGAAAAGGAACAAGTAACAGGTTGGGGTGGGGGGACACTGCGGTCTCTGCTCTAAGCTGGTACTCAGCGCCGTGTGTGTGCTTGAAACAGATGCTCCCTGAAGCTAGCTGTGGTACAAGAGGAAAGGATACAGCAGACGGTTCACACACAGGCCCTGGAATGCGACCACTACCTACCTGGGAGCTGCTGAAGGGAGACGACTAGAAACCAAGCCTAAGCCAAGGCGAAGGCCGTCCCTAGTCTCTAGCCCCAGGGAGGCACCTGGCTTCCTTCACCTTTGAGTCTTCTCCTTTTAACCTCCTCAGTGAGGCCCCCAGGCTTGAGTGTGGATGAGTCATGAGGTCTAGAAGTCACTGCTGACTGTCTGTGGGTTCTGACACTCATCTGCCTTCCTTTAAGAAGTATTAATGAGTGCCTACCAGTGCTCCAGGGCCTGTTACAAGTCTCGCCCCCATCAGGAAGGTCAGACAGTCATCAGATAAACTGGCAAACAAGTGAACGAACAATGTACTTTCAGAGCTAGATGAATGAATAAAAATAATATAAGACGATGGGATAGAGAGTGATAGAGATGGGGGGTGTTGCGGCACTCAAAGAAACGAGTGATGGTAGTATTTGAACGGACCTGAGTGAGGACCGGAGCCAGCGATGTGGAGGTCTGGGAGACCTGAGTCCAGGCAAAGGAAGCAGCATTGCATCAAGGCCCAGAGTCAGGAATGAAAGCAGGGAGTAAAAGGAACAGGATCAAGTGGTGGGAGATGAGGAGTGGGTCAGCTCATGCAGGGACCTGGAGTTTAGTCAGAGGAGTTTGGAGTTTTTCTAAGGGAAATGGAAAGTCATTGGAAGAGTCTTAAGTTGGAGCACCATGATCTGGGCCACATTTTTTAAAAAATATTTTATTTATTTATTTGACAGACAGAGATCACAAGTAGGCAGAGAGGCAGGCAGAGAGAGAGGAGGAAGCAGGCTCCCCGCTGAGCAGAGAGCCTGATGCAGGGCTCAATCCCAGGACCCCGGGATCATGACCCGAACTGAAGGCAGAGGTTTTAACCCACTGAGCCACCCAGGTGCCCCTGGTCCACATTTTTTTTTTTTTAAGATTTTATTTATTTATTTGTCAGAGAGAGTGAGCACAGGCAGACAGAGAGGCAGGCAGAGGCAGAGAGAGAAGCAGGCTCCCCGCTGAGCCAGGAGCCCGATGTGGGACTCGATCCCAGGACGCTGGGATCATGACCTGAGCCGAAGGCAGCCGCTTAACCAACTGAGCCACCCAGGCGTCCCCCTGGTCCACATTTTTAAAGATCACTCTGGTGGCTGTGGGCAAAACAGGATGCAGAGGGGGTAGGGTGGAAGCAAGGAGACCAGGTAGGAGGCTGCTTGTGGCACTGAGCCCCCTGGAGACAAGATGGTGGCTTGGGCCAGGCTGGTGGTGGTGGAGTTGGTGAGAGCTGGCCATTTGGGGACGTTACAGGATTTGCAGGCGAGCTGGCTGTGGGGTGTTGAGAAAGAGATCAATCAAGTGTTTTTCTGGAGGAACCCACTGCCCAGAGTTGACATTTGCTGTCATGGGAAGACTGGGAAAGGAACAGGACTGAGGGGAGAAATTAAATTTATGTTCTGGACGTGTTCAGTTGTGAGATGCCTGCTAGGCATCCAAATAGAGATGTCAAGCAGCTACTTGGTTGTTTAAATCTGGAGCATGGCAGAGGTCGGGACTGGTGATGAGAATTTGGGAGCTAATTCTGACCATGGCTGCAGCTGAGATCAAGAGAGATTGTGCTTATTACCAGGCAGAGGAGGCCCAGGACTAATCCCTAGGATACTCTGACATCTAGAGGTGGGGGAGAGGAGGGAAGCCAGCTCAGAAGACTGAGTAGGAGGTCAAATTCCAGAGACAGTGAATTCCATTGACATCTAGCCCCCCAATGTGTAGGTCCCCTTCAAGTTTGCTCAGTACTCCTGGCCCAGTCAGAGGTAGCCGAAGTGAATGGCTGGTGAGCCCTGCTGAGGTCCACTGAGTTTTGTGGGCAGGATCAGATTTCTTGAGAAGGGGAAAGGACAGGGTGGGGATTCTAAAACCTGGCCTAAAATGTAATTGAAGTTTTGTTGACCGACTTTTAAGGATATTACTTCTCACTCTCTTTCTCTTTCATCATAGCTTTCTTGTAATTTATTTTTATAGGCTTATTACTAGGTCTGTCTTACCTTTTACCTTCCAAAGGCTCTCAGAGGCCCTTAGTACCACCAGTACCTAGATTTCTTCCCCCATTTCTGTCTTCTTCTCTTTCTTGGCCCAGCCTTGAAAAATTTCCCTTCCACATCCGCATTCATGGAGACAGTCCAGCATCCTTAACCCGGAACTGTCTTGTGGCTATAGAAGAACCATCGGATGGGGCCACCACCATAGCAAACTCCTCTCCAGGCAGCGGTAGAAATGACCCTCTCAATCTCATACACACCGTCAGAATAAATCTTTCACCCAGATAGTGCTAAGGTATCCTAGGACTAGTTGCCCTGGAGGAACAGTTGCCCTCAGAGAGACAGAGAAGCATTACTCAAGTTCAGGAATGCTGTGAGCGGATGTTGATTAAGAGACCTGACGTGCTTGCTCAGGGAAGGGGGGTGTTGGCAGAAGCTGGTTTAGCGTTGCTTCACTCTGTTCCTTGAATTCTCCCTCCTGGACAGCTGGGTGGATGTGGCCTGCAGGTGGGCCACAGGCACAGCCAGGTGGACAGTGTAGGTGACTGCACAAATCCATCATCACCTTCAGAAAAACAGCTTGAAGTGTGCGTCCTTGAAAAATGAAAGCATGCCATTCATTGTATAGACTTGCAGTCACCTGTTCCCCAGCACTAGCGGGACATGCTCAGAGATACAATCAAAGAGCACTTATTCAACACAAAGCCTCTTAGATGAAGCAGGTATTATTTCATGTCTGTTCCCTTGATTCTCCTCTCTTGTGAGAGGATGCGTTCTCCCTGGCAAGTCATCTTGAGCTTCTATTCTTTCATAGCTGTGGATAATAGAGTTCACCTTTCTCACTAGGATTATTGAGTTTGATGCCCTTGAAATGTGGCAAATGCTACATGGCCGCTGAAATCTTATTCCATTTCTCTGCTCCAACCCCTAGGTCTTGTTTTCAGGGAGGCATTCTGTCGGACCCAGCAAAGCAATGACCTGGAAGGCAGGTGGTTCAGCACCTTCCTGGGAAAAATGAGACTGATTTTCCTCGTCTGCAAACCTATTGGTTCACTCAGCTTTGCTTGATAATTCACTAGTGTTCTCTTAGCAGACTATTTTACAATATTAAAAGATATTTATAAAGATTTTATAGTTTATAAAAGATTATAAAAATATTTCAAAAGTTGAGAAGGAGGAAAAATCTCTCAAATCTTCCCTAATCAACACAACCTTTTTATTTCTTTACTCCTTTTTGGTCTTTCTACTGCTCATATGCCTTTTTAGAATTTTAATTATGGCATATACAAAGCTTGCATATTCTTCTATAATTTTTAATAATTTAATTGCTTTATTTTTCTGAATGCTATTTCATAGATTAGAATGACCACAATTTATTTTCTTTTCTTTGAAGGCATTTACTTTGTTTCCAGTTTTCCATTGTTTCGTCACTGCAGGACTCTTGTCCTTTCTTTTGTGTTATTTCCTTAGGATGAAGTCTCGGGGCAATAATATGGGTGGGGTTATCATGTAAAACACAGGATTCCCAGCCACAGTGGAATTTCAGGTATGCCCAAAATAGTTTTTTAGTATAAGTATGTCCCATGTGACATTTGGTACATACTTACACTAAAAAGTGTCCATTTTTATTTGAAATAAAAATTTAACTGGGTATCTACAATTTTTTATTTGCTAAATCTGGCAGCCCTAATTGTGAGTCAAAACAGGAACATTTTCTAGAGTCTTGATACACATTGCCAAATTTCTGTTAAATTTATCATTAAGATTTTATTATTGGCTTAAATAAGGAGGGGAAACTTTCAGAGGAGACAAATAAAGAAGAAAATGGGAACCCTTAGATGTTCTGTAAGTAATTATCTAGGTTATTACATTTTTAGTTTTTAGGAGACTTACATAATCATATAGGATTATATAACCATATAATGTTATAAAAATGTTCACAGACAAATAAGGACAAACTTTTTAGACCACACGTACTTCTGGTAATATCTACCCAGTTTGTATCTGGTTTCTTGGTGGGGCACTTGCTCTTAGTTGCCTACTTGCTATGTGTCCCCCTTTTTTCTTACTAACAGAACCTGATTTTGTTCAGGGCAGCAATGGGCTCAGTTAAAAACTCAATTTCTCAGGCTACCTAACAGCTAAAGGTGGTCATTGGACTCAGTTCTAACCAAAAGTCTGAGCAGAAGTCTATGGTGCTGTATCTTTCCCTTCTTCCTTTGCCTGCAATGGAACTGTGATGTATGGGGATACAGCAGCCATCCTGTGGCCTGTGGAAAAAAGACACGGATATGGAATGGTGAAGGAGTAAAATAAGATACAAAGCTTGTATGCCCACAGTTGGTTAAATAACTTTGTTCTAGTTTATTGTGTGTATTTTTTTATACACTTCTTCAAGTCCTTTGTAGAAATAGGCCTAAATCTGTATACACATAAATAATAAATATTCTGTGGAAGTCAGTATGCCCACAGGAAGAGGTTGAGGAACTCTTGAGGAACTGCCATGACCGTTGCTGATAAAGTTTAGTCAGGTCTTCTTGAAGGCCACGTCTGATTCCTAAGAAGTAAGACTTAAGAGACCAATGAGAAAGGATACAATTCACCAGTCTAGCTTTCGGTACAAGGATTTAGATCTCAAAGGAAGTAAATGTGACAAACAGGAAATTAGGTCTCACTCTAGGGCTTCAGAATCCATTGTCACACCAAGGTCAGGAACTGCAGAGGTAATAAAGGCAGGGAGAAATTTACAGATTAGAACAGGAATTTGCCCGGGAAGTGGGTCAAAACGAGAGAAGCAACCCACGGACACCACGCTGTACTTCTGGTGCCGTTTTCTCCCCCTGAATCTGTTTAATAGTTTACCCTCTGCCTTGGTACTTCTCCAGTGAGACAGAGTCCTGAAAAATGAGGGCAGAACTCAATGAGCACTAACTGTCTGCTGTAGTTAGAACATCTTTCCCAGAGATAAGCTTCTGGCCCTCTGCGTTTCAAACCTTGTTTCTCTTCTATTACCCACACACTTCCAGTGCTGGGCACTTTAGGACATGTTCATATCCTCTTGCCTTGCACCTTTATGAAATGATACTGAGTGAGTCAGCACAGCAGGTAGTAGGAACATTCCTGAAAACCCATGTCTACCCTGGCACAACAAACAATAACTCAACTATACGTGGAATGATCAGAAAACAAAAGCAGAGACAAATGACTGTGTAGGCACATTATTAGGACCCCTCCTAGAGTTCTAGAAAGGCCTGTGTGCCCTTAGAAAGCTGGACCTATCTCTCTGCATTCCTTTAAAGAGATTGCGCATGGCTCACACATACCTTTTGGGTTGCCTTGAGTGCTGCCTGACAACCTGAGAGCAATGTATTTTTTAAAATAAAGAATGTTTAGTTTGTTTTAAGATGGTAGACAATCCTTGCTGTTGTTACAAACAAAAAAGAAAACAAAAAGAGCAGAAATACACATGTACTATAATCCTGCCATGTGGGGATTTGGGTGTATTTTCTTTTGGATATTCTTTTTATTGATACCTCTATATTTCTCATCATCAAAAAGGGGACAATTTCAAAATGTTATTTTGAAGATTAGATTTACAGTAAGCTTTCTCCTGCATCATTAAATATCATTATAAAAGGGTGATTAAAAAAATAACTGTATAATACTCTTAAATTTTTTCATTAGGCATGTAAGTTATTATTGAACATTTAGGTTACTTTATATAAATAAGATATGGTAAGCATCTTTCTACATGTCTTAATGTGCCTTTTTTATTATGCATATAATACATTTCTAGGGCAAATTCCTAGAAGTGGAATGACTGAATCACAAGATATGAAAAATTTAGAGAATTTTATACATACAGATATGTTGCTCTCTAGAAAGTCTGTATGAATTTATACTTTTGAAAGAAATGTGTGAGAATGTTTTCCTAAACCCTTGCAAGATATATATACTATTATTTAAAAAAAAATCTTTGGAATGGTAACCCATGGTTTTAATGCTTATTTCTCTTTTGTGATGCTGAACATTTCTTATATGCATTTTGGCTTTGTGTATCTTCTGCAAATTGTTAGTTCACGTCTTTAGGCAAGGGTTTTTTCCTAATCGGACATTTTTAAATTAAGACAATACATTTCCCCAAATGCATCGAGCCTTTTATTCTTATTTTCATGGTTATGTGTTTCCCTGTCTGCTCTTTCTCTGACTTTTCTTCTTCTTCCTAAATGGAGGAGTGGCCCAAAGAGTTGACCTTGACTCCAATTTTTTCCTTATCTAAGACTGAGTCATATGAAACTGCAGTTCTTTTTTTTTAATGTTCAACAACTATCTTTCTTTCGTTCGTTCTTTTTTAGATTGTATTTATTTATTTGTCAGAGAGAGAGAGAGAGAACACAAGCAGGGGGAGAGGCAGAGGGAGGGAGAGAAGCAGACTCCTTGCTCAGCAAGGAGCCCAATGTGGAACTCGATCCCAGGACACGGGGATCATGACATGAGCCAAAGACAGACGCTTAACCGACTGAGCCACCCAGGTGTCCCTGAAACTGCAGTTTTTAGAAGGTCAAAAAATGGTAAAATACCAGCCATTTTTTATGGCTAAACCTGATACATTTCTCTTGATAATCTGATTCAAACTTCTTCCCTCTCCCTTCTACTACCCTGTCTGGCCATTTGTCCTTCCTCCCAACCCATATTTATTAGCCAAGTGCAGCACGTCACCGCCCCTAGGAGGACTCCCCAGCCCAGCCCTGGTTAGCTCTGACCTCGCTTCCGAGCTCCGGGGTTCGTTTTTTGAGTTGGCAAGTCAGCCCCACTCTGGCTCTGTAGTCCTACTCACGTCTTTTCTGTTCCTGTTAAATCCACCTCGGTTCAGATTTTCATGACTTAATGTGTGCCGTTGTCTGCTCGGGCTGTCGTTAAACCGAGCGGCTTAGAGACCACAAACATTGATTTCTCATAATAAATACAGAGGCTGGAAGTCCGAGAGCGTGGTGCCAGCAGACTCAGGGTGTGGGGAGAGCGCGCTTCCTCAGATGGCCTCCTCGCCGTGTCCTCGTGTCCTCGGATGGTGGAAGGGGCAGAGGGCCTCTCTCTAGGGACTCTTTTCTAAGAGCACTGATGGCATTTGCTGGGGCTCACGGTCAGGACCGAAGCTCTCCTAAAGGCCCCGCCTCCCTGTCTCACCACATGGCAGGCTAGGATTTCAACAAGTAAACTTGGGGGAAATAAAAACTCTCGGACCATAGGAACGTGTAATGTTTTCTCTCCTGCAATATTCTTTACCTTCTCTAACCTTCACACTACATTTATTTAGATTCAAATCTTTTCCCTCTCTCAAGGGTCATTTTAAATGTAATACTTTTACCGATCCCTGCCTTCTCCCCATCCTTCATTACTGGCTAGAAATTTCACCATTCCAATAGCCTCTTACAGGCACCTCCTTTCTGGAACTTTTTCCTCCTACCATCTGGTTATTTCTGTACTTTCTTTTACATTGAGATATCATTTACATATAGTAAATGTAAAAATCTTAATTGTACAACTTGATGCTTTTTTACATATGCCTATTCCTTTGCAACAACCACTCAGATCAAGACACAGAAAAATTTCCAGCACTGTGGAAAGTCCCCTCATGCTCCTTCCCAGTTAATAACTGCTGTCAGCTACCAAAGGTACTTAATGACTGTCCTGATTTCTATCATCATAGATTAGTTTTTATGTTTTTGAATTTCAAATTAATGGTATTATACAATATGTATTCATTTTGCATCTGGCTATTTTCGCTCAACATCATGTTTTTGAGTTTCATCCCTGCTATGTATCTATCAACAGTTTGCTCTTTTGGGGGCGCCTGGGTGGCTCAGTCTTTAAGCATCTGCTTTTGGCTCAGGTCATTGTCCCAGGATCCTGGGATCGAGCCCTGCTTTGAGAGCCACCCTCTTTCCCTCTCCCACTCCCCCTGCTTGTGTTTCTACTCTCGTTGTCTCTCTCTCTGTCAAATAAATAAAGTCTTTTAAAAAAATAGTTTGTTCTTTTTTTTTTTAATTGCTGTGTAGAATTCCCTTATATGAATATATAACAGTTTGTTTATACATTCTCCTGCTGGTAGAGACTTGGGTTGTTTCCAGTTTTTCACAATTATGAGAAGATGCTATAAACATTCTTGAGCAGATCTTTCCTTTTCTTGCACATGTACCTAGGAATGGATTACTAGGTTATAGGGTAGGCATATGTTTAACATTAATGGAAACCATCATGATGTTTCCAAAGGAGTTGTGCCATTTTACATTCTCACCAGAAATACATTCTTGCTATCATTTGATGGTATACATCTTTTTAATCTATTGTATGTGTAGTGGTATCTCACTGTGATTTTAATGAGGCATGTGGTTTTAATTCCATGATGAATAATGATGTTGAACACATTTTCATATACTTATTGTCTATCTGGATATTTTCTCTTTTAAAGCGCCTGTTCAAGGTTTTTGACTATTGTCTTAATTACTATAGTTTTATGGGAAGTCTAAAGTCTGAGACTTTAAACCTACCACCTTTGTTTTTCTTTTTCAAAATTTTCCTTACTTTGAATTCCCATATAAATTTCAGAATGAGTTCATCAATTTCTACCCCCCCCCCCCACCCAACAAAAAAAAAAACCTGCTGGGATTTTACCTAGGACTTTGTTGAATGTAAATTTTGTTCAGGTAAATTTGGGAGAATTGGTGTCTTAATCCATGCCTATGGTATATCTCTCTATTTACTTAGGTTTTCTTTCATTGTCTCAGTAATGTTTTCAGTGTAGAATTCTTGCATGTATCTTGTTAAATTTAGTCCTATGTATCTGATTTTTTATGTTGATATGAGTGGTATTATTTTTAAAATATCTTTTTCTGATTGACTTATAGTATATAGAAACACAACTTGTTTTTATATGCTAATTTTGTATCTTGTTTCCTATCCTTAAGTCACATGTTATGTTAATAGTTGTTTATAGATAAGTTCCTTTGGATTTTCATTTGGCTTTGATACATAATAATGTCATCTGCTAATGAAGTTTTACTCCTTCCTTTCTAATATTTATGCCTTTTGTTTATTTATTTTCTTGACTTATTGAACAATTTCTGTACACTTCTTTCCCCCTTGACTAAACTGTAAGGCAAGATTTCTTGAGACAAAGCCCTACCATGGTGCTTTAAACATAGGAGATATTAAGAAAACTTTATCATATGGTTTCACTTACTTGTGGAGTGTAAGGAATAACACATAGGGCATTGGGAGAAGGAGAGGAGAAGTGAGTTGGGGAAATCGGAATGGGAGACAAACCATGAGAGACTGTGGACTCTGAGAAACAAACTGAGGGTCTTAGAAGGGAGGGGGGTGGGGGTTTAGGTGAGCCTGGTGGTGGGTATTAAGGTGGGCACATATTGCATGGAGCTCTGGGTGTGGTGCATAAACAATGAATCTTAGAACACTGAAAAAAAATAAAATAAAATTACAATATTAAAAAAACAACTTTGGTTGATGGTGTAAATTATGATGGGGGAAAATAATGAACTTAAGCTGTAATTTACTCTTCTATATGATCAGTGAAATACCACCAGGAAAAAGGGTGCTTGTTAAAACTCATTTTTGTGAGTTGGTATATCTCTGATTTGCAAGTGTTGTTACAGGTGACTTGAAGACTTCTGGGTCATTCTACCTGGTTTGTGGTTTTCAGTTCCTGGATGTTTCTCTGGTATTATGTTAGCATTCATTGTGTCCTTTTATAAGACTCTTGCCAAGCGTTTTGAAACTTCCAAAATAGCAGTGACTGCTTCTCCCCAGGATAGCATGGAGCAGATGGATTCCTGGACTTCACTGCCTTCAGTCCCAATTCCCCAAGCTTCTGTTGGTGTAGAAAAAAGAATCTGCATTTTCAATATTACTGGAGTGAAGCCTGGGAAATTTTCAGTTTTGAGCCTTTAAATTCCAACGAGCAATGTTATTTTTAGATTTCTAGTATGCACTTGGGGTTTGTGAGTGAAGTTGTATTAAGGAGTGAGGATGAGGGCTCACGGAAGGGGGCAGTGGTCTTTTCCCAGTAAGCGGTCGCTCTTGCCTGTTCTGAAGATTCATGAGACTGGGAAGTGGCAGCCTGTGAGCTGCAGATGCCCAGGGCAGGAGCAAAGCACTCACTGGACTTTGATACCCATTTTTGCATTTTGGGTGCAGTAGTCATCTTTCTTTTATAGATTCCGTTGTCCATGTGGCTGGACAAGGATGCTTCTTGCATTGCATGAGGAGTTTATGTCTCAGGAGGTAATTCCATTGTTTCTTTGTTTCTTTGCGAGCTGCAGATATGCTGTTAGCTGTATAAACAGTAGGTTGCTAAAGTATTTAAGGCAGTTTTGACTCTAGGCCACAGGGACTGCTCTCTGTTCCCCTTTGGTTGACAAAATTAAATACATCATTAAAGAACTAGCGTATGAATGAGCTAATTGTTTTTGCTGTTGCGTGAATAAGGATCACTTTGAAAAATGAAAGTAATGGAAATAATAGAAGAGAGAAAAATCAAAGAATTCATACCCTTGTAAATTTGGATTAAATAATATAAATGCAGGGTGATTACTTTTTTTTAAAAATATTTTATTTATTTATTTGACAGAGAGAGATCACAAGTAGGCAGAGAGGCAGGCAGAGAGAGAGGAAGGGAAGCAGGCTCGATCCCAGCACCCTGGGATCATGACCTGAGCTGAAGGCAGAGGCTTTAACCCACTGAGCCACCCACGTGCCCCTGGGGTGATTACTTTTTTCCTAAACACTTGAAATTTATATATTTGGGTCTCTTAAAAATTTATGTATTGACATTAAAAAAGTGTTCTAGGTATTCCTGTGATTATTATTAATAGAATACGTCTCTTTGCCCCCAGCAATGGGCACTTTGCCTGATCACCTAAATTCCTACTACCCAGAAATAATTACTGTTTGTAATCATTGGGTACAAAATAATTACCATTGATTTCCATATTTTGTTTTCATGCTATAACTAGTGTTTGGAAATCTGCTTTTGTCACTTAACAATCTGTAATATGGCTATATTTCCATGTCGAGAAATACAGAGCTACATAATTTTAAGTTACCCAGGATGCGCTATGTGTGTGACATGTATGCACACGGATATTAAGTAATTTAACTGGCAAGTTCTTTGTTGATAGGTATTTTTGTTTTAGATTTTTTTTTTTTACTATTATAAGCAACATTACAATGGGCATCTTTGTATATAAATCTTGAGGATTTATCTGATTAGTTTCTTAGGATGGATTTCTGGGAGTGGGATTTTGGGGCTCAAGCTGTGTATATTTTATCTTTCAATTTATTCTACCAAACTCCCCTGCAGAAAATATGAACTCATTTATATTCTCAGCAACATCAAATTGAGAATGTTTACTTGTACCATTACTAACACTATTTATGGTAAATCTTGACTTGCATATATTATTGACTTCTTATATATTTGTCTCTTCGTGGGGATTGTAAGCTAAATTAACTAGGATCTATTGAGAGAACCCAAGAGCACACTCGGGTCCACAGAGATGGGTTCTCCGACTGCCAGGTGGGTGTGGCCCAGCTGTCAACACATCTGAGGGGGTCTGGGAGTGGCTCGTGTGGGAAGGGTAGAGAAAAGCTGGGGACCTAAGCCAACCAGTGCTGTTGTTGGTATGACACTGGCAGAAACTTGACACCAGAAAGAAGTCCCTTCTCCCTCCTCCTACCTTCCACTCTCTCTAGGGTCTTGTGTTGGCACAGCCTTAGAGGATGCCAGCTGACAAGGGAGTAAATGACATAAACATTGTGGTCCTGGCCTCAGCATCACAGAGCAGGAGAGAGAACTTGGGGTTGGAGCTAAGAGGCAAGGGGTAAAGAACCAGTTGTATTTCTTTGCTTGGGCTGCCCTAACAAAGTACCATGAACGGGGTGACTTCAAACAACAGAAATTAATACCTCACAGCTCTGGAGCCCAGCAATCAGAGGTTAAGGTGCTACCCTTTTTAGAAGAACACCAGTCACATGGGTCAGGGACCCACCCTATTCTAGGATGACCTCATCCTACTTGAATTACAGCTGCAATGATTCTGTTTAATAAGATCACTTTATGAGATGCTGGGCATTAGGACTTCAACATAGGAAGTTTGGGGGGTGCACAATTCAACCCATAACACCAGTACATAGACTTCTTTAGAACAGGGCCCTTTGAAGCCCTAAAATGCTGTATTAACTCCTTTGTATTCTTCAAGTTCTGGGTACAAAGAATGTGCCTAATAATTATTAAATAAATGCATAAATGGTAAACTAAATGATACACATTCATCTTCAGGCTGTTAAGTCTAAAGTCATGTACATTTCAAATTGATATTACAAAGAAAATCCATCAGATTTTTAAATGTCAGATGTTCTTGTTTTGTGAACAGTTAAATGTCATATGCATCCAGAGTATCCTGGTGAGGGGGTATAGCTCAGTGGTAGAGCATTTGACTGCAGAGTATCCTGATGATTACAAAATTTAATCCTAAATTTAACATAAGAGTATAATAAATGTGAGTTATTTCATCTCTGTCTGTAATGTCAAACCTTCCTTTGGCTAGAAAATCACTTACCTATAAGAAAAAGGGTTTTCAAACTCAGGCTGACTGAGGTCATCTCAAGTGGGTGGAGGCTACTTGGTCAACAACTTAAGACCACAACATTGCTGTTTTTTGGTTAGGATTTGAGTCTGGGACATAGGACGTATCTTTATCTTTTTTTAGGATTTCTTCTGGGGACCCAGGCAGATGTGATTTAGCATGCTTTTGGCACCTACTAGCTTCCACAGCATTCAGAAGGCTTTGTTGGTGGGCATTTACAACAAAAATGGAGTTGTTGGTGGCTGAGCAGCTAAGGCATATATATTTTTTTCACAGCCATGAATCCCAGGGTAGGTTTCCTCAGAATGTTGATTTCATGAATTGGACTTTTCTTTACCCCAGCCTCAAAGAATGATATTTTCCAAATATTAAAGAAAGAGGTTAATTTAATGAATGGAATTAAGTTAGGTGACTACTATTGCTTCTTCTGCCAGCAAGCACTTGCAGATGTCAAAATGAATGAACAAGAAGTTGCAACATTTTAAAACATTAGTATGCAAAAGCAGACGATCTTGCTTCGTGCAACAGCTCATTTTTGTGGGCTTGGTGCTCCCTTCTGTAATTTCATATTGCATGAATGCATATTATGCTAGTAATTCGTTCCTAACGTGTGGGTTAGAATTCCATTAAGTTCTGCAAAAATGCAGGGAACATTGTGGTCTTTGAGCAAGGTAGATAAACTGTGGTTCTAGCAATTAGATTGATATGGTTCCTACCCTCAGGAAACTTACCAAGAAGTGGGAAGTTAGGTGTTTGTTTAAGATGCCTGTGCACAAAGTCAAACCTACATGGAGGAAACTAGTGGTCAGTGTCCTGGAAACCATGAAACTCACCTCTGACTATTGTCCTTTCTCCTTCATCTCTTTCCTTTTGTGACACTTCTGAACTCAGAATGGGAGGGAGGCATTCTGGGGGAGAGATGAAGTCCTTATCCTTGAAACCCTTTCAGTTCAGTGATGGAGATAAACAAATATTCGTACTCAGTGAGATGTGTACTGGGGCAGAATTGGACAAGCTCTGGTGAGCACCACAGGCTCTGGAGGGCCAGCACTCCTGATCTTTTTGTTTTCTTTGGTCCTGGCAAGGGGCATGGAATCCAGTAAATGTTTTTTTGCTGAAGGTGGCAGCATAGTTAGTCCAGGGAGTGTTCAGAGAAGGAAGATACATTTGAACTAGGTGTTGAAGGACAAGGAGGAGAAGATGATGGTGTAAGAAAGGAATCCCTTTTACCCATATCTTTTGTCCCTAAGTCCCCTTCCTCAGATACCACTAAAATTTGAGTTATGACCATGGATGTGATGTGGCCCTTTACTCTGGAGGGTGTTTCTTAAGAGAGTAAACTTCTTTCCCGCAGATCTCAGCACAGGGCTGACTCAACCAGTTGTCAGGAGCCATGGGCAGGGAGTCTAGGAAACTGGACTCCAGTACCACCTCCATCACTAACTTTGAGATCTTTTTTTTTTTTTTTAAGATTTTATTTATTTGTTTGACAGACAGAGATCACAAGTAGGCAGAGAGGCAGGCAGAGAGAGAGAGGAGGAAGCAGGCTCCCTGCCAAGCAGAGAGCTCAATTCGGGGCTCGATCCCAGGACCCTGAGATCATGACCTGAGCCGAAGGCAGAGGATCAGCCCACTGAGCCACCCAGGTGCCCCATAACTTTGAGATCTTGAACAAGCCACTTAACCTTTATGAGTAATAAGCTTAATGACATGGGTAATGTATTAAAACATATTCTTGATTGACACTGGGCAACACCATATAGTTATCAAGCATAATTGTGAGTTAGGAGGTTCATCTTACCTTAACACTGACTTTTTGTACATGGATTCATGTAAATTATCTTTCAGGAGATGGACATCAAAATGAGGGAGCAGACTCATGATCTGAGATTATGTGCGGGGTGGTGAGTGATTCTGGGTTAATTTGTAAGGATTCAGGGAGGATCTGTTCTAGTTTATTACTAATGGAGTGCAGAGGGTGGACTAATGCCATCGCAGGGGCCAGGCTGAGCCAAGAGTGGAGGTTCAGAGCCGAGAGAATCTTACAGAGTGAGTGAAAATGAGGTTATCCGTTCTTCAACTACCTGTCATGTTCCCACTATGTGTCAACAGGGATCAAGACAGACATGGTTATTTCTTCCCTTTTGAAATTTTCTATCGAGGAAAACAGACACTGAACAAATAATTACATAATGAATGAATTATATTTAAGTAGGAGGGAGGAAAAGAACAGTGTGCAATGGAAGCATAGTATAGAGACCTCACCTGATCTGTGTTGAGAGTGCAGGGAGCTGAGACAGATGAAAGAGTTGGCCAATGGAAAAATGGTCATGGGAGAGAAATGAATACAGCAGGAGCCTCATATGTGATGCTTGAGATGACAAGAAAATGGGTACCTTCCAGAAACCTGAAAAAGATTGGGACAGAGAATGATGAAGCTAGAAGAGGGTAGGGCAGTATAGGCTTGGGAAATGATTTTGGATTTTGTCCCTGGAGCACAGGCCACCTAGGGTGTGGTCAGGGTTAAGCAATTTTGGCCTCTATTGGGTAAGTGGAGATGAAGAGAAGTGGGCAGATATTAGGGGAATTTCAGAGGAAGAATTGTTTAAATTGGGGATTGATTTTATGTAAGTGGAAATGAAAGAGGGGAAATATCAAGGTTGACTGCAGGTTTCTGGGTGGTTAGAGAGGCTACTGATGAGAAACACCTGAAGGAGGTACAGGCTGGGTGGGGGAAGATAATGGCCTCAGTTTTAGATGTTACACATACATGTGAGGCATTCAAGTGGACATGTCGATCTGGAAATCTGGATTTGGTCTCAGGATGGGGGTCTTGTTGGATTGTGGATTTAGATGTATGTAACAAATGAAAGATTGTTATTGTAACCACCTGAGTGAATGAGAGTAGGAATATAAGAGGGAAGGAGAAAAGGGCTCTCTCTGTTGGGAGTAGAAATGAAGCAAAGGTGGGCAGGATAACAAAAGATGATTATTTCAAATCTGAGCCCTAGAGCAAGCACTTCTGTTCTTATGAGTCAGACACAGCCTTAATTTTGAGGCTGCTGTGCTCTGACTCTGGGGCTCTTTTGATTTGACTTTAATTTCCCTTCCCTTCTTTTGTGAGTGGTCTGTGGAGATGACCCATGACACTGGGTCTTCTGGAAAAGTTGGCTTATTTTTCTTTGGACTTTCTGAGTGGTTGTAGGGTCTTAGCATTAAGTATTCTTATTTGACACTGGACTTTCAAACTCCCTCAGAACTGCATTTCTTTTTTTTTTTTTTTAAGATTTATTTATTTATTTATTTGATAGACAGAGATCACAAGTAGGCAGAGAGAGAGAGAGGAGGAAGCAGGCTGTCCTCAGAGCAGAGAGCCCGATGCGGGGCTCGATCTCACGACCCGGGGATCATGACCTGAGCCGAAGGCAGTGGCCTCAACCCACCGAGCCACCCAGGTGCCGCCATAACTGTATTTCTTAGCTGACTTTTTTTTTTTAATAGATTTTATTTATTTATTTGTTAGAGAGAGAGCGAGCACAGGCAGACAGAGAAGCAGGCAGAGGCAGAGGGAGAAGCAGGCTTCCTGCCGAGCAAGGAGCCCGATGTGGGACTCGATCCCAGGACGCTGGGATCATGACCTGCGACGAAGGCAGCCGCTTAATCAGCTGAGCCACCCAGGCGTCCCTCTTAGCTGACTTTTTATAACAAAGATTTTTTGTTCAGTTATTTTTCCCATCAAAACTGTCCTCAAAATGTCCTTCCCTTTATATATTTTATTTTTATTTTACCTAACAGCAGCAACAATTTATATTGTCTGTGTCAGCTTTTCTTTTTTTTTAAAAGATTTTATTTATTTGTCAGATAGAGAGAGAGCGCAGGAGCGAGCACAGGCAGACAGAGTGGCAGGCAGAGGTAGAGGGAGAAGCAGGCTCACTGCCGAGCAAGGAGCCCGATGTGGGACTTGATCCCAGGATGCTGGGATCATGACCTGAGCCAAAGGAAGCTGCTTAACCAACTGAGCCACCCAGGCATCCCTGTGTCAGCTTTTCTTAATGTTGGCTTCTAAGGACCCTATTTGGTTTTTGTTTGCACATTAAATAAAAAAAAAAAATAGTGCATTTCATTTGGCAGTTAGAGCTTTTATTTAACAATTAAAAAATAACATGGATTATTTTTATGTAATATTAGAAAGTTACTACCAATCTAACCAAGTCTTATCATCTTATCGGTTCTATATATCAATTCAGTTTATTCTAAAAACAATGAAGTATATATATATATTTACTATATATATATTTACTATCGTCTGAATCTAAGCTTTGTTAGCTTTGTCTGATGTATCTCAAGCTTTAGAAAAGTGCTTGACACATAGGAGGTGTTCAATACATATTTATTAGATAATTGAATAGGTGTGTGTCAGGAATACAGATAAAGGTGTTTAAAAAACATCAAAACATCATTATACTTACTCCACCATTCTCCCAAATTGGTGAATATCTTTATGACCATTACTTTCAACTCTTTATCAGGTAAATTACTTCTCTCCATTTTGTAAAGATTTTTTTCCTGAGATTATTTTTTTTTTCATTTGGAGCATGCTCCTCTGTTTGCTCTTTTCACTTGACTCTCTGTGTTTGTTTCTATGTATCAGGTGAAATAGCCCCCTTTCCCAGTCTTGAAGGAGTGGTCTCATGAGGCAGTAAACTTTATTTTTCAACTCTGTTCTGTTCTTGGTTATTTCTTGAATCTTTATGATTGTCTAAGCAGTCTATTTTATTTTTAATAGCTCCCATTTGTTGAGGATGTGTCAAAACCTGACCACATCCCAAAGGGAGGACCTTGGTCAGTACTTAGATTCAGGCCTATTGGAAGTCAGATCCTCAGACAATGGCTTTTAAAGTATGCAAATATGTACAGTCCTGTAGGGCCACCTGACCAGGTGATTTGGAGGTGTCCCCTTAGGCTACAGTAGTAAAAATTAGGGCTCCAAATGTGTATATAAGCACATTTCTTTCTTTAAAAAAAAAAAAGATTTTATTTATTTATTTGACAGAGACAGAGAGAAGGCACAAACAGGCAGAGGGAGAGAGAGATGCAGGCTCCCCACCAAGCAAGGATCCTGATGCGGGACTCCATCCCAGGACCCTGGGATCATGACCTGAGCTGAAGGCAGTTGCTTAACCTACTGAGCCACCCAGGCGCCCCTACATATTTATTTTAAAAAATTAATTTAAATTTGACTTGGAGTTCTCATCTTCTGGAATACTGAAAATATAATCTCAGCTGTTTTGGAGGCCCTTTTCCTTATGAGGGTTGTACCAGAATGGAGAAGGCTTATGGTTAAGGTACTTGGAATACAAATAAATGGCCTCTAACTGCAAATAGAGGGATCTGGGCATAGAGTTCAGATTTCTTGCCATAACCTCCCACCCCCCCCCCCACACTTTGCCACATCCTTAGGACATTGTCACGAGGAGGAGGTAAGATCCCTCCCTCTTATTGTGTCTCCCAGCCCCACCCGACTTGTACTAGCCATGGTGGACAACTGTTGAAACACACCCATGAGCCTCTGTTTAACATGATAAATGTATTGTATTTCCTCGTGCATTGTTGAATCCAGATTTTCTGGGTGGACAGCTCCCCTCTAGGCACTGACTCAGGGCCCTGGGCTGTTTCCATCTTACAAATTCACTATCTTTCAGGGACTCAAAGTCCTTTGCTTCCCACCATGTGGAAGGATGAAGAGAATATGGAGGATGAGACCCTTGGCCAGACAGGGACACACAACACTTCCTCTCACTTTCCATTGATGAGAACCATTGCTATGGCCTCACCTAGGTGCATGGGGGACCTGGGAAAAGTGTCCTTGGCTAAGCAGATACTTCCCAGCATCAGTTCTGTTATTCCACAGTTCTGTTGTGGAAAAGGAATATGAATCTTCAGTGGCAGGTCGGCTATCACTGCCCCACTCCATCTCTTTTGCCAATGTCAGTTAATTTTTACCCATATCCCTTTGTTGTCTTTAAGGGCACTTAGCTAATATCTTCAATGAACTCAGGTTTTAGGGAAAAAACATCAGAAAGGAAAATATCTTGCTAGAAACTTCACTTTGAACTGTGAAAAGCAAGATTTTTCCAAGAGAGTTTGGCTTGACTACTCTCATGGACCAAGGGAGAGAGACATACAAAGAGGAGAAACACAAGTTAATTTAGTAATTAATTATCTTATCATGCAAATATTTTTTGGACAGCTACTATGGAAAAAAACTAGATTATTTCAGAAATACTAAGTAGACTAAAGGAAATTCAGCAAGATGATGGAATTGAGAGTAACTGGGCTGGCATAGGGAGGTGACTTTAGATTGGGTAGCTAGGGAAGACCTCTGTGGGGACTCAAAGATAACTGTTAGGCTGAGGTCCAAGACCAAAGCAGCTTTAGCCTTTTGAAAAGTGAAAACAGATCGTTGCGGTGGGGGGGGGGGGGGGGGAAACAGCAGAGAAAACAGCAAGTGCAAAGACCCTGAGGCAAAATACAACTTGGCTTATGTGAGGGGATAAGAGAGAGGCCAGACTGGCTTGAACATGAAGAGAGAAATGGTATAGGATGTGAACTGAGGCTGGAGATGAAGGTCAAGTCCATGTCATCCAGCGATTGTAGGCCATGGAAGGAGTGGGTTTTTTTCGGG
>ML106699.1:0-19751 GCA_003697995.1 Taxidea taxus jeffersonii | reverse complement strand
TGTATCACTTAAAAGCACACAGTTAAAGGATGAGAAAAAAGTCATAGCAGAGTAAAATGTTTGGATATGTTGTTCTTTTTTTCCCCCAACGATCTGTAATCTAAGTTTGGTGTACCGATTGCCGATTTAGATTCAGTTTTTATTTTAAAATGGCTTCACATGAAGAATAAGAGACAAACGAAAAACCATAGGGAAGATATTGGTTCCCAGATGGGAGGAGGATGGAGAGATGGGTGAAATAGGTGAAGGGGATTGAGAATACATGCATGGTGATGAGCACTGAGTCACGTAGAGAATTGTCGAATCACTATACAGCTGAAACTACTATAACACTCTCTGTTAATTATACTAGAATTTTTAAAAAAGTTAATACATACATACCTACCTGTGGAGTCTGATGTTACCTCTGGGCAGTTAGTGTCAGAATCGAATTGAGCTGTAGGATACCCAGTTGGGATCAGAGAATCAAAGAATCTGAAAATTGGAGAATTAGTTGTTGATGCCCTACCACATTTTGGAATGGCAATAAAAAGGAACGCAGCACTGATGCATGCCACGGAATGGGGGAACCTTGACAACATGCCTCGTGAAAGAAGCCAGTCACAAGAGACTGCGTGTTGCATGATTCCACTTATAAGAAATATCCAGAGTAGGCAAACACAGAAAGACAGACTGGGGGTAGACTAGAAAGTAGATTGGGGGTTGCCTAAGGCTTGGGAAAAGGGGGAGGTGGTAATTTGGAGGGACTGTTAATGGGTCGTGTTTCTTTTTGGCGTGATGAAAATGTTCTCGAATTAGGTTGTGGTAATAGCTGCACAACGGTGAATATATCAAAAAACCAAAACCCACTGACTTGTACATTCTGGGTGAAATGTGTGGGTATGTGAATTACATCTCAGTAAAACAAACAAAAGAATGTTACGCAAATGCAATCAAGGCATTCAACTTTTTGGTATTAGCTTTTTTCACTCAATGTAATTCTCTGGAGACTGATCCAAATGATTGTGTATATTGGTACTGCATTCCCTTTCTTTTTACTGCTGAGTATTCCATTGTACGGATGTGTCACAGTTTAAGTTATTTTAAAATCAATACTGAGAATGATTAAAGTATCTTTTAAGATACTTATTGATCAATTGCTATTCTTTCTCCTCTGCATTCTTTTCATACCCTTGGGCCTTTTCCTACTTTCCCTTTTTTAAATTGGTCTTTTGTCATGTATGCGATGAATTCTTTTTCCCAACTTACCTTTGCTTATGAGGATTTTTGAAAGAAAGTTTTAGACTTTAAATAAATAAAGAAGGAAAAGAAAATGGCCTCACATGTTTTCCTGTCCCTTAGTTGTTCTGGGGTCTAGTGTGGTAGAAATAAGCCCAAATAGAAATGAGAGTTTGGGGCGCCTGGGTGGCTCAGTTGGTTAAGTGACTGCCTTCAGCTCAGATCATGATCCTGGAGTCCTGGGATAAAGTCCCACTCCGGGTTCCCTGCTCGGCAGGGAGTCTGCTTCTCCCACTGACCTCTCTCCTCTCATGCTCTCTCTCTCTCTCTCATCCTCTCTGTATCTCAAATAAATAAAATCTTTAAAAAACAAAAAAGAAAAAAAGAAATGACAGTTAGCATAGTTATGTGAGGGAGAACTCAGGGAGTGGACCCATTTCTCCCCAGGCATTAGGATTGCACAAACAGTTTGGAGGATTCTCTCTCTACCCAAGGCAGGATTTGTTGGGTCCAGTAGACATCATTTTTTCCATTTTAATTTCTAGAATCTGAAAGATTTCTCTTAGTCTCCTGGAGTCTTCCTTTAAAATGCAAATAATTCAGACCCAGGCCATTGTCACTCAATACCTACATTATCAGTTACTGTTTCTGCTGGAATTAGTAGAAATGAGCTTGGGAGTCCGTGTCCTGTGACGGATGGAGAGGGGTAGAGCTTGGAGGAGCTCAGAGGGCATGGGAACAAGGTGTTGACAGAAGCTACAGAAGGATGACATCAAGGGCAAGCCTCAGGCCAAATGTCTCCTTCATAATTTGGGGCTTTGCACAGAAAGACTCTCTGGAATTTGCAACAGTTGAAGACTTTTCTTCAGTATTTTGATTTAACATCATTTTGTGCATCTTGCACAGGTGACTTGTGACTGTGACATAAAACTCAAGTCACTTTCTCAGAGAATAAATAAGAATTTATTTATATATTCCATTTATATTTATATATTTATATATTCCATTTATTTATATACTTCCATCACGAAATAAGAATTAAGTAGAATGTTCCTTTTCAGACATGCCCCACAGTGAGATGTTAACCCTCACTGCTGACTTTCCCTTTCCTCCCTAACTGTAAGTCTTGAAAGGAAATGTTTTTCACAAATTATATTCTTTAAAAACTACATCACAATTGTGATTAAATAGCTATTGATGTAATTAATGATTGCCCCTCTGACTATGCCCAGAACCTCACAAGGGGAGAGCTGTGTCTTGTTTGTGCTGTGTCCTCCAGGTCCAGAGCCATGCCATTCACAGAGTAGCTCAGTAAAGATCTAGAAATACTGAACAAAGCTCTAATTAATGGCAAGGTGGTATTAGAAAGATAAACCTTCTCCTATTTTAGGCAAAAAGCTAAACTAATCTTCATAGCAAATGAATAAGGTCCTAGGAAACCACCACCCAATCCATAGCGTACATTTTAGGAGGACTAAGGAGGGCGTTGGCCTTCACAAGGCAAGAATTCTTTCTAGTTCTATGTCCTCATGATAATTCCAGATTACGTGACCTGCCATGTTTCTTTTTGGACTTCTCTGTGCTGCCCGTATGTTGATCATTTCAGTATTTATTGGCCTGACCATTCAGGGGAAAGGAAGTGCGAAGAAAAATGACTCTTTCTACTTATTAGCAACTGTGTGTTGGGTACAGGAAAGCAAATGAAACTAATAGCTGAAAGAATCCTGGTGGGTTTTCTAGAGACTTCTTTAACGTCCTATGAATAATTGAGAGCCATATATAGTCATGAAATTATTTAAAATTGTCAAGAAAAAACCCCGCGGCACTATCTACTTGGAAATGCATTTGGGTGGAAATGTCCTGGATTGTTTCTTTGTTTTTCTTTTTTTTTGTTTGTTTTTTTGAGGGAGGGTGGTGGTGATGTTTTTAGTATTAGAGCTCCAATAGGTAACTTCTGTAGCCTGGGAGGGGGGCAGTTTGAGATTGGGGATGAGCAAGAGTTAGGGTGCAGGTAATAGGGGCAGAAGCTGAGTTCCAAAAGGCTCAGTGCCCCTCCCCTGCCATTGGTGTTTCCCATTTAATCACTTGAGAGCCCTCAGCACTGTATTTATGCATTTGAACATGGAGTAATAACCTCCCATAGGTCTGAAGCAAACATTCGCTGGCCTTCTTCCAGTAGCTGGGCAGGGGCTTGTGTGGTCCCTGGAGGTGTCCACAGCCCCGCCCCCCTCATTTCCCAGCGGGTAACAGGTAGCCTGCAGATGGGCTTCCTCAGGCAGCGGTGCCTGTGTTTGGGGCAGTGGAAATACATGGCGGATATGAAACAATGCCTCACTGATTTGTATCAGAACAAAGTAATGTGACTCTGCAGATTAGCAGATTGAAATCTGCGGCGACCTCTCAGCATTTCTATTTTGGGACCGGAGAGCATCTTTCCAACTGTTTCTTTCTTTTTTTTTTTTTTTCCACTCCCCCTTCAGGCCCCAAAGCCCCTTCTGCTTGTTAGCTTTCTCATTGTTTCCAGGGCTGTGGAGTCCACTGCCTGCGGTTTCTTGATTGCAAGGCTGAGAAGAATTGTTGTATCTGATGTTTTATCAGAGGCTGGGTTCAGCTGAAGAAATGTCACACTGAAGCAGGTCCTCCATAAATGCTGGTTGAATGGGTGGGTGCATGAGCCGATGAGGACACGCGGACAGAAGAACACAGCACCAAACAATAAAGCGTGAACTTCTGTGAAGGGAATCATTCCGTCGTGGCCACTGTGCAAGGGCACGTCCCACTGCCGCTGGTTAACTTGGCACATTGGCTCAAACATCCATGACAGAAAGGGTGTGTTCCTGTTTGGCAGGTAATCTTGTACATATCATAGCGTCAATAAGCAATGAACTTGGCTTAGTTGTCATAGACAGTGGCTAGCTGGCTAAGGCATATACATGTATATATCTCTCTCTCCACTGGCTTGAGCAGCTCTGCAGGTATTTGGCTATTCACTAGGATGGGCCAACTGAGGGAGATAAAACTCCTAAGTTGTTGAATTCCATCTCACAAGCAATGAAGTACAGATTCTTTCTGGTATGTCATGCAAGGGATAAAATAAAATATTTAGAAATTGTTTTTAATCTTGATATTTTGTTTCTAGGGAACACTTAAATTAAAAGAACTCTTGTCCTTTTATTTTGCTCTTAAGGGCCAACTTTGCTAACTTTGCTAAGTTGAAACATCTTAGCATTAATCTCTTAAATGTGTCTGTTTACTTGTACTGAGTGCTGTTGATTTAGCTTTTCCTTTAATTGGTTATTTGCAGTATTTCTTTTTTAAGGATTTTATTTATTTATTTAAGACACAGAGAGCATGTGCGCATGTGCACTGGAGCAGGGGGAGGTTCAGAGGAGGAGGGAGAAGCAGGCTCCTTGATGAGCAGGAAGCCTGATGAGGGACTTGATCCCAGGACCATGAGATCATGACCTTAAGCAGATGCTTAAGGACTGAGCTACCCAGGCGCTCCTCCCACCCCACCTCCACCTTTTTAAAGATTTATTCATTTATTTGAGAGAGGGACGGAAAGCTCATGCACAGGGGGAAGGGCAGAGGGAGAGAGAGAATCTCAAACAGGCTCCACACTCAGCAGAGAGCCCGGTGTGGGTTTCCTTCTTACAACCCCGAGGATCATGACCTAAGCAGAAATCAAGAGTCCAACACTTACCTGACTGAGCCATCCAGGTGACTCTTGGTCATTTGCAGTATTAATGACAGTAAGTGATATTGAAGTTTCTGTTTCAATTCCCATCAAACCACAATTTATGAAAAGCCTTCCCTTCTCAAAATCATCCTATTTTCGAAGTGCAGTATGTGTATCTTCTTCCTTTTGTCTGTTTTTAGATATAAAATTAAAAATGATAAATCTTCTCATGCCATCCAAAAATAAGTTGTTCCAAGAGTAACTTCAGCTTGGCCCAATGTATGTTACATTTCATTAAGTGTCTCTCAGTGGACTTGGTTAATAACTATAATCTATGAATATAAGACTGGGTAAGCATCTGAGGTATTCAGGATACAATATATTTATAATACATGTGTAATTGATTTTCCTTCACTATTTCTTGAGTCCCTTTGTAGCAGGTGTTGGAAGGAATAGGAATGAATCATGTCCATCTTGAGCCATTTTATTGGCATCTGCTGTAGCAAGTGGTGTAGGGGATAAAGGCAGGATCGCCCCTCTTCAGGCATTGAAGTGGACTTGACCTGGCATATTCTTTTTTTTTTTTAAATTTTATTTATTTATTTATTAGAGAGAGAGAGAGAGAGAGAGCATGAGCTCAGGCAGACAGAGTGGTAGGCAGAGGCAGAGGGAGAAGCAGGCTCCCTGCCGAGCAAGGAGCCCCATGTGGGGCTTGATCCCAGGACACTGGGTTCATGACTTGAACGGAAGGCAGCTGCTTAACCAACTGAGCCACCCAGGCGTCCCGACCTGGCATATTCTTGTCATAATAGTGCAGTATAGTAGTCGAGGGCAGAGACTCTGTGGCCAGATAGCTTGTTTTTGAATCCTTACTCTCCTACTTTCTACCTGGGTGGACTTGGGCAAGTTACCTAACATCTCTAGACTATTTCTTAATTTGTAAAATTGGGATGATGATAGTGACTACCTCCTAGGGCTGTTACAAGATTGAATGTTAATACACATAGATTCTGAGAACAGAGCCTGGCACAGAGTAGGTGCTGTGTCAATGTTTGCTATGACGATGATGTAGAGGAGGAGGAGGTAGAGGAGGAGGAGGGGAAGGGATTTGGGGAGGGAGGAGGATAGTGGCAGTAGTGATCCAGAAGTGCCTGTGTATATTCTGGGATTGATTAATTGGTTCAGTCATCCTGCAAAATGAACAAGTTCACTGAGCAGGTACTTCATGCAGACACTGTGCTTGACCTTGAGGTTTTGAAAGTCAGTGAGATTTAGTCCCGATCACAAAGGGCCTCTCTGTCTGTGGAATGGTGTTTGTTTTTGACCTGCATCAACTGTAGAAGTAGGAAGGGCTCCAGAGTGTGTCAGGAAGGGAGGAGCAATGTTCATACAAAGAACAAAAGAATATAAAGTGATTTAGCAGGTATTAGGTACGTTTGAAGACTTGAATCTAGTTGTGCCATGGAGGTGTGGCAAGCCATCCACTGGTTCTTTTCCAGCTTCCCTTGCCCCAGTGCACCATTTGAGGGGTCTGCGAGTGGGCTAGAGGAGCATAAATCTGTTTCAGTGGCCCTTGCCCTGAACCCTGACAGTGTGGGTGAGTGACCTTTGTCAGTGCTGTCTTCTGTTGGTGGAGTTCCTAGAGCTCTGGGGCTGGAAGATGGAAAAGGAAGAGTTAATCCCAGGGCTGCAGCAGCTGAATATACAGCATAAACAGCATTTGGAGATGAGATCACTTCTGTTTTGGGAACCTAAAGGCAAACACAGTTGCATTTGTTCGTGTAATCATTGCCTTGTTTGAGATTGTTTATGTTTAGAAATTCATGTCAGAATATTTATCATTTGGGGTACAGAAACCAACTCTGGTTACTTCAGCCAAAAAGGAATCCACCGGAAGGCTATCCTGCAGCTTCTGAAATTGAAGGAGAAGCATGAATGGTGTATAAGTTGGCCTCAGAGAGGTAGCTGGGCAGTTTTGGGGCTCTGACTATTGGGCAAGTAAGGGATAGACTTTTCAGGACTTACATCAGAATGAATCAGTTACAGTTGTTTCCATCCGGACATTCTTTCCCTGGAGATTCAAATTCCTGGAAAAACAAGTTGGCTGGGTCATATTGCCTATCCCCTTACCGGAAGGCCCACCCAGACTGCAAGCAGGGGCTGCAGGTAGTTCCGGTGGATGCTGGGAAGGCAGACATTGACAGCTGTCTACCCGTGATGACGAAATGACAGTGTATTTCTCAGGCCTCCTTCTTCCTAATCTTTCTGGCTATTTAGTCTTAGATAATCTACCAAGAATACTTTCGAGCTTTTAGGGCTTGGGGTTGTGGTGGACACGTTAGTAACTTTGAATGAGCAGTGGAGAGGCGAGAGATGAACACGAGGGTGTGCTCAGAGTGGCTTTATGACACGCTGTGGAGAGAAAGCTGTAGATTGGAGATGGTGGGTTTTCTTGGTGTTTCTCTGCCTGAGGTCTGTGTTTCTCTCTGGCTTTCCCATGAGTGGTTAAAAATTCTGACGTTGCATTTAAATAATAGTCTGAAAAATATGGCCATTTATCTACTTATTCTGGATCATGTGGTGATACTTAATACCACAAGCATTAATCCTTCTCTTATTTTTGGTGCACTGGGTTTTCTGAAGCATTGGCTCCAAATAGAAATTCATTAATTGTCATGGTCTCAGGAGAAAAAAATAGAAGCTGGCTTAATACAAAAATAATGTGTTTGCACCAAGTACAAACTAAATGATATCACCGGGTGCTGTTTTTAGAAGAGAGAAAAGCATTTGGGAAATGGGGTCTTCCTATGGCTTGTAGCAGGGTAGGTGTGATGAATGCAATGGGAACTGGACCCTAGGATGACAGCACCGTAGTCAAATTGAAAGCAGCAATTTAGTTTCAATGAAACAATGTAATCCTTTACATGCACTAATGGTATTTTGAATTTTATTGGCTTTGCGGTTTTCTCTAGGTTTAGTTTGCCCATTTGCTTCAAGAGTGGCATAAGACTTACCAGCGCAGGATATATTTAAGTCATCTTATATTTCTACATACTTAAGAGAATTATAATAAAAATAACTAGCCAACCCATAGAGTTGGCCAGTTATAGGTCACTGAGGAATTTTGTTTTATTTAAAATAAAAGAAAAGAGGGGCACCTGGGTGGCTCAGTGGGTTAAAGCCTCTGCCTTCGGCTCAGGTCATGATCCCAGGTTCTGGGATTGCGCCCCACGTCGGGCTCTCTGCTCATCGGGGAGCCTGCTTCCTCCTCTCTCTCTTCTCTCTGCCTCTCTGCCTACTTGTGATCTCTGTCTGTCAAATAAATAAGTAAAATCTTAAAATAAAATAAAATAAAACAAAACAAAAGGAAAGGAAAGAACCTTATTCAAGTTTTAGAAATGCTGGTCTGTGGGAGACACTTGCTGCCTCTCCACAGTACCTCCATGGAAAGAGTACCGTTCCTCACCCCCGCGATGCTGGGTGTGGCCATGTGACTTGCTTTGGCTGGTGGGATATTAGCAGACACAAAAACCGAAGCTTGAAAGGAGCATGTGGTTCAGCTTGGTGTCTTGTACTCCTTTCCTCTCTCTCTGGGAGAAGATCATGGCTCAGCTGCTGTTGGTCCCAAAGAGGATTACAGACATGTAGAGCTGACCAGAACCCAGCTGAACCCAACCTAGATTAGCTAAACTCTAACCAGCTGACAGATGGGTGAGCAAGAAAGAAATGCTTAGTATTGTATGATCTGTGGTTGTTTGCCACACAGCATTGTTGTGGCAATAGCTGTTAAGCTCTAGCATATTGACTGGTTAGCCACGTTGGAGTGAGTAAGCTTGGATTTTATTGAGCACTTACTACATGCCGGTTGTTGTTGGTGCTAGGGCTATAGCAACAAAAATACATACCAAGTCTCAGATCAATAATTTTTGTTTGACTACTTATGTATCTGATAAATGCTTTGTTTTTTCCCTTTTCCAAATAAGCAAACTAACTTTCTCTGACATGTTTGGAAAGTGACAATTATCTAGATAGATGTGATCTTGTCTGCATATGGATTTTATATTGAACAAAACAGGAAATGACTACTGATGTTGCCACCATTATCATCAAAATTGTCTCCATTAAGGCATTTACGGCTCTTGACTCATGTCTAGAAATGTCTAGAAAAGAATATAAAAATAGATGAAAAAAAAAAAGAACATCATCACTTTGTCTACCAATTTCGCTCTTGCTTGATTTTGCTTTATACAAAGTTTTGACTGGGCTCCTTAACTAAAAATAACCTCTCCGTGTACGTGAGATTTCACCGGGGTAAATGGCTGCATGTGCACTTATATTTATGCATGTCTGAAAATTCTGCCGACTGTGGAGGTCGGTGGCGGCTGGTCTGGAATGAAAACAGCATCCTGGGAAGGGAATTTGAATGTAATGGTGAATACATTTAAAAATATTATTCAAATGACTGAAGAGTTCAGTTTTATGAATTCAGGACTATTGGGAATCAGCAGCAAAAATTCACATTTCTTACTTCACTCATGGAGAGTGGGGCTGAAAGGCAGCTGTTAAGTATTCAATCCTTGGAGGCCTGAAAGCTGCAAGGCCTGTTTCAGGTTTAACTCCCAGGAAGTAAGGCTTGCTTGCCCAGATCAGTGCTGGATAGATGATAACACACAGCAGCCAGTTTGAGAAATAATCTCTTGCACTTTGGAATGTAGTGAAATTTGAGCTCTTTTGCTTTGATGCCCAGGTCCCTTATGTCTAAGGCCTCATGTCAGTGGTCTAGGGCTGGAGGGGTAGCCCTACTGACACAGTCAGGAAGTACTTGGATGTCCATCAGAGCCGTAAAAGATCTTTATCCACCCACCGTGGGGAGCCATTGGTAAGGGGAAGTCTCCGAGAGAGTTTGGCTTACCCTCTGCCTGTTCTGCAGGTAATTGTGCTCTGGCTAGGCTCAACCCCTGTAGTCTTTGGGATGATGTTCCTTGTTCTTGCTCAGAACCTCTGCTTTATCTCACTGTTTTTGTTTGTTTGTTTGCTTGGAGCAGGGCGAAAGCAGGGAGGAATGAATTGTAAGTGTGTGGGGTGCCTTTTTGGGGGAGGAGTTGGACCCCCTTGAGTCTGAAAGAACACAGGCAGACCAAGCAGTGAGAAATGAGGAGATAGATTAATCTTGCCTTGTTTCCAGATGTAAATAATACCGCTAGACCATGCAGAATCAGGAGGGAATTTTTAGCTCTGTTTTAGAAACAGTTCACCCATTTAGAAATGTTTTATTTCTATGTAAATGGTTCACCCATTTAGAAACGTTTGATTTCTATGTAAAGCAGTTAATATTTTCCTTCTGATTGAGTTAAGCCTAAAGCATTCAGGACACGGTTGCTCAATTATAATGTGATCTCATCAGATCTGCTCTCTAGGCTGTTAGATGCCCTGGGTTCTCTGGTAACTCACTGCTTCCCAGGACCTGGATGCCACGGCTGGTCTGTTCTAATGATCAGCCTCTGGGATCCAGTCAAAGGAGAGGTGTTGCAATGTCAGAGGGAAAGGATTAGTGCTGGGGAAACTGAAGCTGAAAAGAGAGTTCATTTCCAAAAGAGAGATCTCCGTGTGCTTGGGAAGGGGAGGAAAGAAATCATTTTACCTTGGGGCTTAGGCTAAGGGATGCTGGCCAGTGCTTGGATGCAGAAGTGAGGTCTCCTCTGACTGTACAGAGAAGCCAGGGTGGTCTGAACCAGAGGCCTGGGGTAAGCCTTGCCCTAGATCAGTGGTTCTCAAAGTGTGTTTTCTGGCTGGCATCTTCCAAATCACTGGCAATTTGTTAGATACACAACTTCACAGCCCTATTCCAGACCTGCTGAATCAGATGCCCTGAGGGTCTGGGGGTAGGTTCGGACAACATGTTGTAACAAGTCCTCCAGGAGACCCTGCATTGGTGAACCACACCCTACAGGTGAGGGAAAGGGCACTAGGAACCCCAAATCTGTCACCCACGACTAGAGGTGGAGAGTGCAAGGCTTACACAGAAAAGAGAATTTTCCCCTCCTACTCAGTAGTTAAATTTAGCAGGATGGTAATTTGTAAGAGTTCATTAAATGCTCATTCATTTTTCCCCCTAAGTGTGAACGCTAGTGTAGCAGTGATTCATGGCAGATTACAAATTTAGAGAAGTGGATGTTTAGATCATATTTTGATATTTTGCTAATGTTTTTACATTGTTATAGCCTGATTTCTTTTCATATTTGCCCTGACTTCTTTTAGAAGCCTGTGACCTCAATTTTTTTTAAACATTCATTCATACCATGGAGTTTCTGTTACGTGCAAGATAGACCCGGCACTTACATGAGAACACCTGGTCTCTGCCACAAAAGGTAGTATAGGCAGATGATGGAGTTCTGTTTATAACAGTAATCTCAGTAGGCCTCGCTGGGGGAATATAAAGAGATTTGGGAACCAAGAGGGTGGAGTAACCCACAGAACCTGATAGAAGAGTGGCCCTTAGGAAGTCCTCTGAGAGAAGGTGATTTTTGAACAGAGACCTAAAGGAATAAAATGTTGACCAGGTAGTCAAGGCAGGGAAGAATGTTCTAAGTGGCAAGAATACAGATAGGAGGGGCATCTGGGTGGCTCCGTGGGTTAAAGCCTCTGCCTTTGGCTCAGGTCATGATCCCAGGGTCCTGGGATCGAGCCCCACATCAGGCTCTCTCTGCTCCACCCGGAGCCTGCTTCCTCCTCTCTCTCTCTCTCTGTCTGCCTGTCTGCCTACTTGTGATCTGTCTGTCAAATAAATAAAATCTTTTTTTTTTTAAGATTTTATTTATTTATTTGTCAGAGAGAGAGGAAGAGAGAGTGAATGAGCACAGGCAGACAGAGTGGCAGGCAGAGGCAGAGGGAGAAGCAGGCTCCCTGCCAAGCAAGGAGCCCGATGTGGGACTCCATCCCAGGACCCTGGGATCATGACCTGAGCCGAAGGCAGCCGCTTAACCAACTGAGCCACCCAGGCGTCCTTCAAATAAATAAAATCTTAAAAAAAAAAAAAGAATACAGATAGGACTGTATTTGCTTTAATAAATTCCCACAAACTTGGTAGCTTAAACAATATAAATTTATTTATTATTCTATAGATTGAAAGTCTGCCTTGGGTCTCAATGGGCTAAAATCAATCACCCTGTTGGCAGGGTGCATTTCTCTGTGGAAGCTCTAGGGGACAACGCATTTCTGTGCCTTTTCCAGCTAAAACAGGCTGCATTCCTTGGCTCCTGATCTCCTTCCTCCGTCCTCAGAGCCAGCAACAGCAGATAGTGTCCTCATGCTGACATCTGTTTGGTTGCCTAGGCTCATGTGATGAGGTTGCACCTACCGGACAATCTAGGGTAATCCATCTATCTCAAGGTTGTTAACCTTATTATACCTGCGAAGTTCTTTGCTTTGTGAGGCAACATAGTCACATGTTCTTAGGATTGATTAGAGCCTCGTCCAGGGTCATTATTCTGCCACAGGGAAAGCATGGATGCCTGATAGTGTGGAGAATGTCTTAGAATGAATTAGAAAGCTCTGTGTAGCTGTGTTATTGGCAGGAGTGAGAGAGGAAATGCCGTGTAAGTGTGGAAACTTGTGTATGGCAAAATGGAACAGAACTGCTCTTAGCAGAGGCCCAAGTTCTAAGAATTTTAGTGGCTGACTTAATTCAGTTGACTATTTTAGACAGGTAATCCCTTTCTTTGTTGAGAAAACATGGATGTTGGCCACAGGCACAGGTATCGGTGGGTCGAGAAATTCCATTTCTTCCTTTTCTAGTTTTTTGTGCTGTGGCTGTCTCATTCACTGATCCAGAAATTTAATGGGTAAGCCACCGTGAATCTTAGGAGTTTTGGTAAAGTTATAAGGATTTGGTCCTCAGTAAAAACTAGCATTGCATTGCTGTAGTTGAAAGAAAAGAAAGGAAGAAAGAAAGAAAGAAAGGAGGAAAGAAAGGCTATATCCACAGTGCCTGAAGGTTACAGTGTCCCTTAGCAGTGAATAACAGTAAATCTTGCTCACCTCCCTTTCCAACCACATCATTTGACCTTTGTCCTCATTCTTTTAGCTGCTTTCAGAGTTAAAGATGGCATATCATAAAAGGAGAACTTGCTGGCAGTTTAAGTCCCTAACACTGAGGTCCCTAAGCTGGAAATCATCTTTCTTAGTGTGATCTAGATGCATTTTTGAACGGTCATCAGCCAATATTTATTGAATACTTATCATGAGCAATAATGGACTTTAAATTGGCCATAAACTATATATCTTCTGATCCAGTCTTCATCAAATGCTTTATTATACTAAAAATTCAGACTGTAAGAACTTGGTGAATACCAAGTGCTTCATGCAGCAAAACTACCCTGAATGTAAGTAGGTTATCACTGTTAAAAACTATTTTCCCCTTAATACTTCACCACTGGGATGGGATAAGAGAGAAGGAAGTCAGAGAGTACGTGTTAGATGCCTCTGAGAACTAAATGTGGAGGGAGCAGAGTCAAAAGAAGTAATTTTATCCTAAACTAAGAAGAACAGTAGATCATGTAAGATTTGACTTGAATTTAATCCTATATCATCAAGACAGACAGAAATGTAAAACAAAAAAGTTATTTTTTTTAAGATTTTATTTATTTATTTGTCAGAGAGATAGAGAGTACAGGCAGGAACTCAGGTAGAGGCAGAGGGAGAAGCAGGCTCCCTGCAGAGCAAGGAGCCCGATGTGGGACTTAATCCCAGGACGCTGGGATCATGACCTGAGCCGAAGGCAGCCGCCTAACCAACTGAGCCACCCAGGCATCCCCAAAAGAGTTATTTTTAAGTAGTGGCTGGAGTTTGGACATTTTAGCAAGACATGTTTCTAATAGGAAAACCATAAAACATGATCAAACTTACTTATACAGAGATAACATCTATTAAATATCGATCTGTGTATTCTTGCAAACCTTCTTCAGTGTACTTATAGATGTTAAGGTCATAAGTGAAGGGATTCTATAAATAACATCCTTTTCTCCTGCTTGAGTTCAGAACTGATTAAGAAACATAGGAACCAGACAGATGAAAAATATTACATATAAATTATATATGTTATAAAATCGTATATATTTATAACATATATTGGGTATTACATTATATAATTATGTGTATAAGGGTCTTGTGTTTTGTTTCATCTTTAAAAAATGGTCTCTTGAGTGGTTTGGACTAAGTATGTATTTATGTGTATGCATGTGTATGTATTTACAAAACCACTTAGTCTCATGTCTAAAGCCACACTATTTAATGTAGCTTTTATCAGGCGTTAAATGTGAGGCTGGGTGGGCTTGTGGATTCCTTCCCCTGAATCAGCCATATGCAGTGCTAGAATGAGAATGTGTATACCTCAAAGGCAGAGACAGGAGGCCTGGAAAAGGTACAGTCTGTGGGCTTGCAGGTCTATGGAGAGGAGAAAGACAGAGCACATGGGGCCATTGCTGCCCAGCCACCAAGCACATAATTCATTGCTTCTTTCAGTGGGAATAAGCCATATTGCTGCTGTCCCAGGGCAGCCCCTGTCTTGCCTCAGACCATTCATAAAGCTGGACTTAGCACTTGGCATTCCCTCCACAGAATCCACTTAGATTTTACCGTTGATTTCTTGATGAAGTTTGAGGGTGGGGTGGGGAATTTTATCACATACCCTATGGGTTTTTTCCACTTAAACAAAAAAATCCCCATTAGACATTTCACCTAAGTCTCTGATTTTAGCTTATCAGTGCCTGGATCTCTTCCCATTCCTTCTACCACCCCATCCTCCCCTTCTAGATCTTTCTCTCTCTGTCTTTCCTTTTTCCTATGCAAAGTGAATCTCATTAATCCAACCTCCTGTAATCTTGTAATCTGTAAAATTAAACACTTCAGCCTACTCAGCAGACTCTCTGAGACCCTACTCAGAAGGACCCTTTAGGGGTCAAGACTCATATATATATATATACATATACATATATATATACATATATATATTTATATTCATATATATGAATAGAAAAATATTTGTTAATCCCTATACTTTTAAATAGATATATGAATGACTGTGGGATATTCAGCTTCAAGGGGAAAAATAAAAACAAAACTTCTAAAGCTTTTTCTTCTCTTTTCATTTTGCTGTGATTTGGATAAAATTAGCAAAGTAGTCACAAAATTCTGTAAACTGCAGAGTTGCCTGGCACCATCCGGTTTCATCTTTAAAAAAAAGCAGATTCTGGAGTGAGTGGCAGACACTCATAGGATTTTAGACTGGCTCATATATCACCCAGGCTGTGTCTCATGTCTCAAACAATCTTCTATTCGTTTCTTATTTTAGGTGTAATCAGGAGGCATGACTTCCATGTAATAAGTTTTGGAAGAAGAAATTGATATACCAGGACTGACACATTGCAAGAGACGAGCTTCGAAAGCCTTTCCCAGCTGTCAGTGTTGTGAACCTTGTTGTTTCTTCCCTTTTGAGGCTGGGGAGATTCCTGGGACCTCTTAGACACTGAAGGGATCAGAGCTCTTCTGTGCTTTTCTTTCTCTTGTTCTACTAATAGCAGATTACCGTTCACTCATTTCAGTATGTACTTCACCTCCTTTGTTACTTCTGGAGGGCTGACTCCATGTAAGACACTATGCAAGGCATCAGGGGTCCCATATGAACACGTTCTTGTCCATTCTCAGCGGGCCATTGCGAGTGCTTCCTAGTGATCTTTCCAGCCCTGCTCTAGCCTTCTTCCAGACTATCCCGCCTGCAGTGTACCCAGAGTGACTTGAACCACAAGTATGATCTTGCTGCCCTTGTAGTCCCACCCTGTGGCACTGCTCCCCTCGCTTGTAGGGGCAGGTTAAGCTCTTGAACATGGTCTGCAGGGTGGCAATGCATGGTAGGCTCCATCCACTTCTGCCAGCCTCCTTTCCCTCTGGGTGCCTCACCCTAGGCTTCTGTGCTCCTGCCCACTGGCCTCCTTTAGGTTGGCCAAACCTGCCTTCCTCCCTCCTCCCCCTGGAGAACTTGGACTGTATGTTTGCGCTGCTGGAGGGTCCCACCTTTTCCCTGGATAACCACTGTGGTTACCCCACTTCAGCCTCATTCCTAGCAATCACATCAATGTTCTCTTTGCCCTTCCTAACTAGGTCAGATGCTTCCCAGAGCCCTTGGGTAGCACTTTGCAGTTACAATTTTATATTTATTTTATTTATTTATTTGCTTGTCTGCTCCACCAGACTTTAGGTTGTCCCAGGATGGACTCTTATCTATTTGGGTTGGTCATTATATTCCCAGTGCCCAGCAATAAACATTTGTCAAATGGATGTGTGAACGTCCATTCATGTGAATGGATGCATGAACATAGGATCTCACCTTCCAGGAATTTATAGTTTCGTGGGAGGAAACTCCACTACCCTCTTCCAACAGGAAGGTGGACTCTTAAACAGAAAATCAAAATACAGTGTGCTAAGGACAGGGTATGATGGAAGAAATACAGAACACTGTGGGAGTCATCTGGGGGCATCATGGCAGGGCTCTGATCCCAGACTCAGGGATGGTAAAGAGGAAGTGGAAGCAGTATACATTACTGTGCTTCGAAAACACTGGCTCTGGACTCGGACACAACTATGTTCAAATCCTGATTTTTATCCCTTTATAGTTGGGTAGCCCATGCGAAGGTCACTTAACTTGCAGCAGGCTCAGTTCTTTCCCTGATGAGCCTCTCCGTAGGGCTGCTCATGATATGGCTTCCTCCAGAATGAGTGACCCAAGAGGAGAGAGTCCCAGGTGGAAGCTGTAGTCCTTTATAATCTCATCTCAGAAGGGATATTCCATCACTTAGTGGTCACAGAGACAACTGGTGACCAACCATGTCTAATGTAGGACAGAATGACACAGAGGTGTAAATGCTAGGAGATGGGAGCTGTCTTTAAATGCCAGTTACCTAGGTGGTCAGATCTCAAGGGCACCTGGGATTGGGCTTTGATTTCATATCCTGAGGTTACTCTGAAATGTGAGTGGTCAGATATAAGCTCACTGGGGACTATTTTCAAGACAGGTTACATTTAAATTCTAGATAGTGTTCATTTAGTTTGTACCTAGCTGCACCAGATCGGCAGGGCATAGTGAACATTGTCATAAAGATGTAAAGCCCTCTTTTAGGAAACTAGGGCAAGGTGGAGAAACTGGAGGGACCAGGTGGGATCCTCATCTCTGTCCAGCGGTATCAAGGGCAGGAGGGAACCTTCATGGATCCCTCCCTTCAGCATGCTGCTGAAACCCCAGCTCTGCAAACCATCTCCATGCAGATAACTGCTATGTTCTTTCCTTTACCAGAGGTGACTTGTATCTTCTGCCTGTGGGGGATGGTAACTCTGAGTCTCATTGCCACCTCAAAAGCTTGTTGCAGGGAGTCAATGAGGTTATTTGTAGAAAGGACTTGGCGCACTACAAAGCATGTGCAAAGGCCTAGAGGCAAGAGGGAGCAGGAAGGGATAGAGGAGTTAAAGATTTCCTGCTGTGTCTCTAACCACAGGATGTCCACAGATGAAGCCAAAGGAGTAAGCAGGGCAGATTACCAAGGCATCTGCAGGTTGTGTCCTGAGCTTTCACTTGATTCTAAGGGTTGTAGGGGGTCTTAGTGAATGACTACAGCCACACTCTGTTTTCTTCTCAATAAATTCAAAGTTTGTGTCTCAAGACTAAGCACTTGAACTGATGGCTCCGTAGCCCTTGGTATTATTTCTAAGCATGAATAGCCAGTGATATAAATCCTATCTTCATCTAATGTTTAAGAAATAATGTTGCTCCATGAGAGTCACATTGATTTTGTTAACCAAGGTTTGCTCAGCTGTTTGCCAAGGGCCTGGCAATAGTAGGTATGTAATATTAGGCTTGTTTCTTTAAAGAGTCTTTAAGCCTCATCAGCCAGGTGAGACAAGGGAACAGGTCTTTGGTACAACAGAGATGGAGGGCAAGGGAACCTAGCTTCTTCGTGGTTTCCCTCAGCCCAGGAGTCTGAGGTCAAGGTGGACTCTAGCCCATGAAACAGTCAGCTTCCTCACAATGACCAACCATCCCTGCATAGAGACTCTGAGATTGTTTGTTTGATTGTTCCCTCACTTATCCACACTTACTGCACTTATTGGTGTTGAAATGTGGGAGTGCAAGCTGTGATGAATTTTCTCTCTTTGGATTGGTATGAAATTCTCCTGGAGATGTGTGTGTGTGTGTGTGTGTGTGTGTGTGTGTGTGTGTGTGTGTGTATTATTCCCATTTCACAGATCTTAAAGCTGACAGTCAAAGAAGGTGACTCCTTAAGGTCATGTAGCTCTTAAGGGAGCAGCCTTAGTGTTCTGATTCAGGATTATTTCACCTAAAGCTTATGCTCTTAAAACAAACACAAACACATGCACAAGCCTTACAGTTCTTACTAGAGAAGTTGAACAAATTCTTTGTGGAAATCTTAGAAAATGATGTTACTTTTCCTTTTGGGTAATTTCTACAAAGTGGAATTGCTTAGTTAAAAGGTGTGCAAAATGTTAAGGCTTTAAAAATGAACGTGGGAAACTGATCTCCTGGAAAAATGCCAAATTAATTTCCAAAAATGTATACTCTCCATATTAATCTGGTCCCAAAAGATAACTAAGGCTAAACTGAAACTCACCTCTGAGTGTTTGTTCTGTGCCTGCCATGTGCTCCCTGTGCTGATTTTGAAGGGCTCTGTTTTGATTTACAATAGGGGGTGGGGAAAAAATGAGGTTCTAATAATAGTTTGGTGTTCACCAAAATTACTAGGGAATAAAAAGAAAGCAATAAGAAAGCTGGATGAGAAATTAGATTTTAGTTTACTTTTGTTCTGTTAGCCATTCATTGTTAACTTACACATAATGGTGTGCTGTGTGTTTCAGAGAAAGATGGTGTAGTTCACACACCGGCTGACTGACTGATGATTGATCACTTCCCACTCTTCAGTAATTTGGTGATAAAAGAATCAACCAGCTGTGGCTGAACAGAATGGGGTGATTCTATCAAAAGGGCTCACTTGGTCTCACCATAGCAGCGGGGTACAAATGCCAGGGAGAAGACAGGTGTTTTTTTAAACAAGTCACTTAAAATGAAAAAATGAAATGTGTATTTTTATATCCTTAATGATAGCTAATGTTTATCAAGCATTTGCAATATGCAGACACTGCTCTAGGGCCTTTCTTCTCTGTCATTAATGTAGTCTTTTCGCTCTGGAGTGTGGGTGACTGGTAATCTGGGGGTGCCATGGAGTCCAGATATGGTAGGGCACGGTTCCATTGGCTTTTATAGCTTATTGTGAATGGGTGTGACTTAGGTCTGTCTTTCTTGAATGATTTGAGATAGTTTTGAAACTTTCACACTAAGTGCAATCATTTTAGGAAATTTGGGACTTATTTTTGTCAATTCAGCAGTGATTTCTAGTGAGTCTGGCTCTGCTGTGCCATTTGATTTCTCTTCTGGGGTTGGGTCACAGGATAAATGCACCTCTCTCTTCACTAGACAGCAGTTGATTGCATCCCACGGTGGTTGTACAGATGACACACACCAACAGTGTGGGAGAGCTCCCTTTGTCCACATCTCAACAGTCAGTGAGCTTTACAGTTTTTGCCCAATCAGGGTTCTTTAGAGAAACAGAACCAATAGGATATGTATATATGTATATGCATATGTATGTGTGTGTGTGTATAAATAAAAATAAGAAAAAATATAAGTATATATATAGAGAGAAAGATTTATTTTCAGTTATTGGCTCATGTGATTGTAGAGGCTGACAAGTTTGAAATTTGCATGGCAGGCTGGCATGCTGGAGACCCAGAGAAG